>PPHD01028228.1:0-10942 GCA_002909625.1 Bambusicola thoracicus
CCTAAACCAAATCTAATTTTAGATTTTAGGTAAGCAACTTGTATGACATTTGATACAACGCTTCTGGAAGAGATGACCAAAAACCAGCTCATAAATGTTAAAAAAAGGAGAAACAACAGTGATCTGTATGCAGGAGATCTATGGAATTTAGACATACAAATTATAGGCTATGGAGCAAAATAACACAATGAGTTAAATAAAGGCAAAATAAATGACTTGAGGAACACAGAGCTCCTATAACCAATAACTTTGCAGGATGTACAGCCTTTTAGATTCTAGACTAACTACTGATAACATGAATGCCATTCAGCATAGCCTAACGAGTCTTCATTTTGTTTCTTTACTTCAATGGAAGCCATGAATTACAAAAAGAACCATAATAAGGCATACACTTACACTGGTCAATAATGACTTTCTCCATGTTTTCCTTCAGCTGGTTTGTGGAGTGCAAACGTTTCACTGTGCTGTGTAACTTCTTCTCTTGCTCAGACAGCTTCTTCCGTAATCTAAGTATTTCTGCTTTCATTCCTTCATCCTGTATTCACAGATGATGATAATATATTAAAGCATTACAGAAATTATTCTATATCCTGTTAACATTTAGATTCCTCTTTCTAAGGTTCGGTTTTTACCACCAATCCTAAGCAAGTCATGGTTGGCACCCTGTTCAACAGGACTCCAAATAGGGCTGATACAGTCTGCTAATACTGCACTGATCTGGATTCCTCATGCAAAGTTAAGCTTATACATTTGTCTTGTTGTGCTGTGAGATAACAGTACCTTCTGGAATTCTCCCCTGGCACTTTGCTCTTTAGAAGAGCTGATTACTCCTGCGGGGCTAAACAGAAGGCAGTGAATGCTCAGTATCTTTTGGGAGGCATTCTTTCATAGACTTCATTTAAGACATCAGAAGCACTCTAATGATCGTGAGATCTCAGTATGTTGGATAAGGAGGTCTAAAAAAGGATTCTAATAGACTCTAATTAAGAACTGTAGTAGAAACAACTCAGATCTCCTGCACACGAGGTCAGATGTTCTGACTGATCCAGATGAAGGCTTAAATCATACAGACAGAAAAAGCATTCGTCTGTGTGTATCTGTGATGAGCTCAGATCACGCAAGCCAGGCCAACATACAGCTGTCCATATACACTGTGCACATGGGGATAAAAATGGAAGTGTTCCAACATCCCAAATACGGAACTGAAACATGAGAGAATTATACTGCTTTTCTGATGTAACACATTTAAACAGTGCTAGAAAACTCCAACAAAAACACTATTAAAATGATATATCAAGTGTTAGCTTTCCTAAAGTTTCATTCTGCTCAGCAATCTCCTGCTTCTTTTAAGCAACACATACAAAAAGCTCAGGGAAAAAAAAGATTCAGATGGATTTTATAGCCAGAGTTTGAAGCAGCTGATTGTTGAGTGGTGATATCGTGACAGCGCAGATAATTCATTCCTCATTCGGTTTACTTTCATTCATTTGCATAGTGCAATCCTTTTTAGTTAAAATGTTATAAAACTTGTCTCGGGGTTTTGTCACACTTTTAAGGAAGCATCCTATTTTACAGCTTAGGCATCAAAAACATAAAACGAAAATGGAGCTCAGATTACATCAAAGTTGCTGAAGTTTCTGTTGTTACTGGAATATATATAATCAAATTGAATTTAATTCTATAACTGGGAGTCCAAATCTTTTTTCACTGAAAGGGAACGTTTGCAGTTTGCCAAGCTTTCCTGAATATCACGCGGCAAGGCTGCAGATTACAACCTTCATATAATGTATCTGCTGAATAAACAGCTGAGCTGTGCGGTATGATGAGGACAGAAAGGCAGTACACATTCAGCCATGGCCTTCAGTGATGAGAGCTACTTAAAAACAGAGCTACCCACGTTCATGATTTACAACCCATGTTCCCAAATGACGCCTTCTTAACTGGTGTGTGTCCTCCTTGACACGCTGCGACAGTTCAAGAAAGCAAAACTCAAACAGAACGGAACAGAACAATACCTGAGTGCCGTGAGCAGTGCCGTGTACTGCTTTCATTGGAAGGGAAACTCTCCAGAGAAGTTTCAATAAACGTGCAGCCTCTTCTAAAATCTGCTGCACTGTGTTAGTGCTTGCAGAAAAGCTTCGCAGCGATGCCTGGTCTGGTACCTGTGTTGCAGGATTAGACACACGTTCTGTTTTACCTTCAAGAGACTATGACAGTGTGATCTTAATTAGCGGTATAAATCCCGTTGATACCATTTCATATTTAAGATGATGTACACGGCTATTGTGAGCCAAAAAAGCTCATTCCTTCATTTAGACAGGCTGTTGGATTGCACATTATCTCAGAATTTGAGGGAGGAAAGAGATATCTCCTCATCAATAACCATGATTAATAATAGATTACATTTACTGGATTTGCTGTGCCACATGGTAACAGTTGGCAACTCTTGCCTTTCTCCATTCGCATTTTGTGTCACGTTATTTGAAAGTCAAATGATTACAGACATCAATTTAAGCAATATAGATGTTTCTTCCTTAGCAGACCCTTTAAACTGTTCCATTTAATGCTAAAATAACTATCAGGACACACATAAAATGTTTTCCTCTGCTGACAGATGAGAAAACCAAATTGAAGAAATTGCACGAATGTGAAATAAAGGAGAGGGAGAATGCAAGGGGAGCAAATGGATTACCAAAGCAGCAGTGATACAGAATGGGGGAGGGCAGCAAAGTAAAAGCATTTATGGTTTGTGCCCCATCCAGCATATCATCTGAGTAGCGCCTTCGAATTGCAATCCTCCTGTCATACAAAGCATCCCATTTGCTAAGTAGTCTGAAACTCCAGCGATGTAAAGCCTGATAGGAAACTCACTGCTTTTATCTTTGCACCAACAGAAGTTAAAAACTTAGAGAGATGACTTCTTCAGTCATTATTAGCACCTTAACTAGGTCATCTGAAAACACACAGTACTTCAGAGACCCTTAAGTGTCATTCAGACATCTTTCTACTGTGAGTGTGCAGGTGATACTACAAAAAGAATTTCAGAGCTGTTGCAGGCTGCATTCTCAACAGCTTTACTAATTATAACTCAGAAGTGTTCTTAGAAACATCTCTGCTAATAGTGATTCAGCAGTGTCAATGAGCAGCCTCCAATACAGCGTTTCACTGTTTTTACCACCAGCATCTTGTTCTAACCTTCTGTTCCAAATCTTCCCTATTGCAGGGTAAGTTTCCCAGTTCATTATTAACTTCCTTGGACACATACAGATTGCTCTTTCCCTTTTGCCGAAACTTGGAGGTAGGTTTGATTCTCCCATCCATCCCAAATACACTATTGGGCTGTTAACTGTATCCGGATATTAACACTAAGTAAGAAAAAAATCAGTGTAAGCAAACACTTGTTCTCCTGATTTTAGGGGAAAACCATGAGATATCTGATTTTTTTCCCCCACTTTGGTGTATTTTTCATTAGAAAGCAAACATTTTTATTGTTTTAAGAATTATAATGCTTAAGACAACAGCACTGTGACTTGATATCTTCATGTCGCATATGATGCAGAAAGAATGACAGACTGTCCAAGAAGTCAAGACTTTACCATTACTGAGATATGCACGTTGCTAGACTAGCTGCTCATATTACTGAAGTATTCATCTGCTACCAGAAAGTGGAAAAAATCTATAAAAGCTTCCTCAATGCAAAACAACCCTCATTAGCATACATCAGTCATTGCTGTAAAGTGATCACTCGGTGTTACTGGAGGGCAGGGTACAGGTAAGTGGAGAACACAGCCAGCTGTCTGTCGTCAGCTGGGTATTAAATTACTTTTAACTAACTCTCATTTCCTGGGCTTATCCCAAGCCTCCATTACAACAAAATCTCCTTTATTATTTTTATCCTTAGGTTACTGATACATACCCCTAGCTTAAGCTCTGTCTGAAGCATTTTATGGTTGAACCTATTTTGCTGTTATTTTTCAATAATTTTCAGTGTGATGACTACCAGTTTCCATAGTAAAAGCAAGCAGTTTCACCTCATTTCAAGTAAAGTGAGACAGCTTACTAAAGGACCAGAATTAACTAATTTATCCATAGCCTCATTAACCCAGACTCACAAATAGGAGCCTGCATCTAGATGCGACTTCAACAGCCAAGGTTGAGGCAACCCAACAGAGTTATGAAGTTAATAGTGCCTGCTGCACCATTAACCTGGTTGTTTTTATAATCTATACATTTTGCATCCGTAGGCAAAACCCAGCAACTGGTGCTTTCACAGCTTACCTTTACTCCAGGCTCCTGCAGCTTCGTACCAGCGACCTCTCTTAAAGTAACCTCCATTTCTCCCAAAACCTGTTGCCCTTCTGAAATCTGTTTCCGGAGAGCATTGTAATCCTCAATCAAACCGAGGACGTGGCGCCCGTTTTTGTCTGCCCACATCCGATGCCCAGGGACCAGACGAGGGGTACATGATGTACCAGAAGATGAGGTACTGCAGCAGTCTAAGTCATCTTTAGAGGCAGAGTGTGTACCTGGCACAGAAAAACAGTATGTATTTTTATATCCTTACACGTAGAAGTAATTGACGTGAGACTTCAATCAAACACGTACATACAGGATGCCTTTGGATGTACCTGTTTTTGCCAGCGAAACGCCATGTCCGTGCTTCTGCAGCTCAGAGATGTTTCTGCTGGCAGCAGGGCATTTGCAAGGATTTTCTAAACATCAAAAGGAAAAAAGGAAGAGCGTATCAATAGAAGCTAAAATACATTAACGAATCATCCTAGGTCAACTTCTCTTCCTCTTTTCTTCTGATGTTATGCTTGGGCTCAAGAAATAGGGAGATACAGTGAGTTTTCTAGTACTCAGGCTGAGCATCTTCCATCCTTCATCCACACTCTTCTTTTTTGGTATCCACCCAAAGTTGAAGATATCTCCTAAACTCAAGACATGGTCAGAAAATCTACAGTATAGCCTGATGAAGATATTTTAATCAACTCCATAAGGATGACACTCTCCAATACACCATACATAAGGTCAGATCTTGTATACCTATACAAGTGGGAAGGGAGACTTTGTGCTGTATGAATGGAAAGCTGCAGAGCACTTCCGCAGCAAGAAAGAGCATTCTTGTGCCCTGTTCATCCACACTGGGGCCATAACCCAACCTGCAGCAATAAGACTGCATTTTCCCTGATTTGCTGCAACAGTATAGTATCACTTAAGAGTGATTGAAATAAAGGTAAAATATTTCTCAAGAGCACAGAGGGGAAAACTGATTTATGCAATGACCATTCAGCGAACTTATTGATCCTTCCTGAGTCACCCACAGTAAATGCTATAGAAGTCTGCATTAAAATAAGAACCCTCCAGTAAGCAAAATTTCTGGCACTTTAACACAGCCATCCTTCCATCCCAAACATTTTCTACATATGTTTTTCTTGAATGAAAAAGAAGTGACAGTTGGAGCCTATAAGACAGCACAGTGTGCATTTCATCACCCCATTCGCTGATAGCTCTGGCAGGAAAGGGATGTGAAAGGCTGATGGGCAGCTCCCAAACCACAGAGTCGGTGTTGAATAAAGTTTTAAGAGCATCTTTAAACAAACCAAGGAACAGGTTCTACAGTATAACAAAAGCACTTGTGGCACAGTACCGTTCATTCCTGCATAATGCTGAGATTCTTGTTTGAAAAGATAATTGATATTCACAGCTGACACTGATCCCATTTCCTCCTTCTTTTCTTTTGAAAGCTGCTCCTCTAATTTCTGGTGCAAAGTCTTGTTTGTCTCTATGCTTCTTTCAAGCTGTACTCGCAAACTCTGTATTTCAGTCAGTAGTTCATGTAAGTCAACTGGATTGTTCTGATCTTTTCGAAACTCTTCTGATGCATCACATCTGGGATCTGAAACGATTTGAAAGAAACACTTAAGGTCTTTCACAATTAAAATAATATTAGCCATTATCAGAATGCTGAACAAGTAAATTATAGCCAGTTTTATCCTCAATATTAAGAATTAACTACAAACGGCACTGAGATAATGGTTTGACAAAGCATGTCTTAATTGCTTTTGCTCTCAAAAGATCTGAAGAGCTGAAAATTATTTTTTACTTTGTCCATAACAGCTAATAAGTCTCCTAGAAACAGCAAAAATATAATAGTAAGGGAATGAAGAAGATTCACAAAGTTTCAAGTGCAATAAAGCACAGTCTGGGGGAAAAAGAAGTGATGGGTAATCTTGGAGTATGGAGGAGGGATAGAGGACAACTGGGAGTTTAATTTTACACACTGCAGAGAAAAAGAAAACAGCGATCACCTGGCAACCAGCAACAAATCTGAACCTCAAAAAAGCAAGGGCTGCATTCATCTTTCCTAGAAGGGGGTCGGTACACAAAAAATTCCATGTATTCTCTCACGCTGAATTCAAACTGTTCTCCAGTAGTGGAAAGGATTCGAGTGCGTGAGGTGGGTGCTGCTGCTCTCTAATTACATTACCAGTTCTGCAAGGAAATTTACTTCTATCCCTGAGCCAACATTGGCTTAAAGCCTTACACCAAGAGGGTTGTTCTGCAGTTAGGTATGAAATAACAGCAGGGCATATTAGTTAATGTAGGAAGAAGAGAAAATCTGACTTTCACAAGAACTCCCAATGGGAAATTTGCTGGATCCTGTATGCTGTACTGACCAGCATTCCGCTTTTACCTAACCGTGCTACCCCTATTTGGTGCCACATCTTCCTTAAAAGGTGAAATGCAACCTGTACATGCTGGGTCAGAGCATAAGCACACCTCATAGCTATAGTTCCCAAGTAAAAAGCAGCATTTTATCATCAGGTTGTTGTGTCTGCTTTTGCACAGCAAACCCAAGCAAAAACAAAGCAGTAGTGACCCAGCCCTACTGTCTTCTGACAAGATCATATCCAGGGAGAGAAGGGTTGCAAGAGCCAAGGGCACAGAAATAACTGTTTATACCTGTCCTCTTCCTCCTTGCTTCCTCCAGCTTTTCATAAACTTTGATCTCAGTTCGGAGCGACTGCAGTAACTTCTCATTCTCAGAGAGCTGATGCTGCTTTACATTCATTTCCGTTTGCAACCTGTAAGATCCAATAAATCACCAACTTAAGAGCTGAATTCTTATCCTTTATTTTGAAATCTAGAATCCAGTCCTCCTTCCTCAACAGTTCCTCCATTGCCTTTTGAATATATCTATGAACCTGATTAATGTTAATGGCTATGGCTAAACACATCCACATCACATTGACAATTTTCTTCTCTAAATGCGTGTCTAAATGTGGACAGAATCAATACCTGTTTAATTCATTACGACTGCTGTAAATTTCACATGTCAGATATCTGGTTTCATCCTCCTTTTTGCCAATTTGTTTTTGCAACCTTTCATTTTCTTTCTTGATGCATTCATAATCCTCATGAAGATGTTCAATAATTGCATTCTTTTTAGAAAGAGATTCTCTCAGCTTTTCATTTTCCTTTTGTTTATCTGAAAGAAGAAACACGAGGTGTTTGTATTGCCTATAACACATTAAAAGCTGTGCTTTTCAATGAAATCAGCTTTCTTAGAGACTGGCAGAAAATAGCAGCTGCTTTTGTGAGCTTTAGGATTTCACTTTTTCAATTGTCAACTGTTATTTTGCTATATGTATTTCCTGTGACGATGCAACATTTAACCTCTGAGTCTTGCAAGAGGTTCCATAAGAGGGCTGTACAGTCTCTGTACAGCCTCCTTTGCCAGATACCCCCCACTGCATCTTGGAACTGAACAGAAGGAAAGCATTCAAAAACCAGTGGCAGCAATTACCTAAAGAAGGCACATTAAATTTGCTAAGCCTCCCAAAATAATTTTTACTTCTTGTTAGGAAGAAGAAAACTTAATAGGGTTGCTTCAGGGAGTTGCATCCATTCCATTTTGTCCTGTAGAAATCCCTCTGTCCTATCCTTCCCACCCTTATCCATCTGCCAACTTTATCACAGCTGTCCTCTCTTCCTTGGCACATCAATTCCCTGGGACAAAGAACTGTCAGCAGGGGCAAATGACAGCTGCGGCCAAAGAAGTCTACAGGGACACTAAGTCACCCTAAGTGAACCAGCATTAGAAAAGGAAGAAGCAAGTTTGGCAAGGAAACACAAGGCAGAGTCATTCCAACTCCCAACAGTTAGAAAATCACTCCTTCACCTTCAGTAGCTGTGCTGAAAGCACATGCAAATGGTAACACCCACGTGCTGTTGACAACAAGCACCTTCAGCCTTCCACTACTAACGGGATAAGCTAAGATTGGACCCAAGATGAAAGCAAGCAAGATGAATTTAGGCAGCTTTCCTCCAGGAACAAAAAGAAAAGAAGCTCACAACTCTGGAGACATGGATATTACTTTAAAACTCGAGGGCAGCAATGCGTTATTCATCACGGTTCTTAATATAAAAAAGAAACGCTGGTACTATCAGATCATATTGTCAGATGTAGAAACAAACAAAAGCAGTAATGCTTTAACAAACAGTAGATTTAAAACACAATGATAAGCTGTAAGAGGCACCAAAGCAGAGGGCTTCAGAACACAGACATGGGGGGAAAAAAAGGATCACGAAAATGGTAATAAAAGGCACAGAAGAAAGAGGGGAGAGGACATATAAAAAGAATGGTATATAAAAAGAATGGAAAAATGAAAGCACACATCAAATGGAAAATGCTACGTATAAAGAGAAAGGAGCATTACTGCTCCGCTTTTATCATTGTTAACCCCGGTGTGAGTGCTTATGGCTGAGCACGGAACCTCAGGTGTGGGAAGAACGGTGAAGGTAATTTCATGGACTGTAAATACTTCCTTGTTTTCCTGACTTGCAATGAGTTGCAGTCTAGTTCTGTAAAGCACAGTTTTACATTTTACCTCTGGATCCTTTTGCCAGCATCGCATTCAGGACTTGATTTTGCTTTCTCAGGAAATGTACTTCAGAAGTGAGAGAATTATGCTGCTCTGAGCCATGGATAAAATTGTTTGCAGAACCTATAAATATGTACATAAAAGATGATTTATGAGTCATCTCTAGGTCATTAAAGATTAAACTTTCCAGACAAGAACAATTTTTAAAATTGCAGAAAAACATGTTATGAAAGGTATTTATCCCCTATGTGTTTTGAAGGTTATCCTTACAGACTGAGAGGCAGTTCGGGTTAATGTCAAGTAACCTAAAGCTCTGCATCACAAGTACCTCTTTTCTTGTTGCTGGGCAGCCATTACCCAAATTGCAAAATTATCCCTGCTAGTCTTCAACTATCAGCCAAGAATGCACCAGGACAAAATGTAGCAGTATTTTGTGACATTGCTCTTTTAAAATAGTGTAAACTGTACCAAGGTTTACCTGTATTTCTGTATTGCTCTGTTCATAAAACCAGTGCAGAGCACAGCTAGGCTTTACAAATTAATTAACACTGGCTAATGAAGGAAGTAACACGCCTGTTAATACATATGATGCCGTGGCAGTCCAGAGTGTAAGGGTGGAGTCACCATCTTTGCCTCCAATTACAAACTGAGAACCCATTTATGATGGCAGGGATGAAGACCCCCATACCTCTTTATTTCAGATACGTAAGATTTATATAACTGAGCCTGTGCTGATCACCTTGGGCTTCCATCAGTGGTCATGGGGAGGTACAGGAACCCCCAGAGAGGGACACATCCTCTGCACACCCCCTTGGGGAGGAAATGCACTGTCCTCCAAAGGGAGGAACTTCTTGCCAGTGCCTCTAAGGGGAGCTGTGTATGACTGGATTTAATGCCTGACTGTTAGAAACTCAAGGTTGGTGAAGCCTACTCTGAAGGTCTCACATGAACGTGAGTGTTAAATCGTGTATCCACATCAGATGAACTCCAGCCAAGGTAATCCTCGCAACGTACTGCATTTACACTACTCATCCCACGTTGATGTGTACAGCACACCCTGAAAACTGACATATCCCCCATTCTCAAGGCAGCTGCCTCACAAACAAGTCAAGTAACTTTTATTGCCCTTTATAACCTATTTGTAGTCAGTAAAACTCTTCAGAACCCACTAGAATTAACATTACCATTAAAAGCATTTTTCAGTTGATTGGTTATCCCAGCATCTACTATCTTTAGTGCTTGAGATAACTGCATGAGTGTCAACTGTTTGGTTAATAGAGAAATAACCAGCTGGCAAAAAAAAATTAGTGGAATGTATGAGGAGGATGCCTTTCAGCTCTGGCAATTCAATTCAATTGGATGTGCTGCACTTCCTCTGAATAATCTCATTTTATTGTAATCCCAATTGAAGCTTTTACCAACTACCTAACTGGGACGTAGTGTGCCATGATATGCACCTCTTGTCGTTACTAAAAGACTCACAGGCTCTAGAAGCTCAGCACTAATGGCATTTTACTATCTATATGTTAAAGAGTTGAGGTAGCTACGTGAACTCAAAAGGCTTTTTCCTTTCAGATTTTAACAAAGCAATTCAACTTCAAGTGGCAAAGCTTGATGGTCTCATCTTGATTCTAATTTAATTTATTGCCCATCACCCAGCTTTATCCTATTTGAAAAGTTATGCTATCACAACCCGACTGAAAAGCTTTAGAATATAACTATTAGTTATCTTACATAATAAGGGATAATGCAGAGCCAGTGGTAATAAGGCCACAATCCTGCAATTTGACCCACTACTGAGACTACTACTTCTGTGCAGAGCCCTGCTGACATCAATTATGCTCTCCATAGACGCAAAGGTCCATCCAGCTGGAGTACAGTGAAGCATCGGGGCCTGCAATTGGGATACACTTCAGTTTTCATTATGTTATGTGATGAGCACTACGTGTGAGCACTAAGAAAGCGTACCTTGAAGGTTTCAAAGAAGCACTGGCTGAAAGACAGGCACTACAGAAAACCACAGCAAAGAGGAAGGGAAGAAACACTCGCTCCCA
>PPHD01028231.1:0-10941 GCA_002909625.1 Bambusicola thoracicus
GGAACTACTAGAGTCCTACATACATACATACATACGTATGTATATGTATGTATATATGTATATATATCTTTCAGGAATTATCTAAAGTATAGTTTATATATGTTTCAAAAATATGTATCAAAAAAGGCATAGTAATGATTTGTGTACATGTAGAGTGTGGGCAGTTTAAACACTGACTAACAGATTGGACATTGATTACTGGGAATACAGAACACATTCTCATTTATATTGTTTGATGGAGAATCGTTACTACTTTGCCTATAATTGCCATAATTTATCATTTTGTTAAAATTTGCCAGAAATATACTATCTGCCTATACTTCCATTCTGACAGCACATAATTATGTTCTTTGCTCAGTTGCTAATTGCCTTTAACATACATTTAACTATAAAAATAATAATATTAATTCAAAGATTATTCAAAGACAATAGGTAAATAACAATTTGTTGAACTTTTTATACCAGTTATGATTCTGATTTTATAGCTTGATGGATTGGTAAAGATGTTAAAATGGTAGATTATGTCTTTGTAAATGATAAGGGAAGAATTCTCATGTTTTTATATATACTTGAGTGTATTTCAGAAGTTCATAATCAGGTAAATTGTAGTGTATCAAGCACCAGCATAAAAGTTTGTTTGCTAAACAAAAAAATCATGTTAAAAATATTGATAAATCTTAGTCTTACTACTTCAGAAATCTTTGTTGTCCTGAAGCTAAAGGAAGGAAGTCTCCAACCTTGACACGACACCACTTATTAATACAATGCTTGTTTACAACACTGTTGGATCCATGGTTTTACCCTTTCTGGTGAGTGGATCTGGCTGCAGGTGTAGAGATACAAAACACTAAATAGTTTTGCAGTGCAACAGTGTGAAATGAAAGACATTGTGTGATTTCATCAGACATATAACTTAAAATGTAATTTACAACACTGTGCTTGTAGGAAGAACCAAGAAATACTCGAAGCAATAGAAAATCATAACATCAAATTACAGTTCATTTTACTGAAATCAACTGTCTTTAGAAATTGTGTTTCATAATCAGGTAGTTATAATCCAATATATACTTGTATATATATATATATATATATGCATATATGTATGTACGTGTACATTTCAAGACAGGCAAGGTGGAATAAGCATAGTCTATCTGATCTAGATTTAGTCTCTTATGTATCAGTAATTAGTTTGCACTACTAGCATGTTTTAGTTATTACTAAGAAGGAATGTGGCAAGAGAGCCAGTCAGCAATGTCATCTGTTTTTGAATAGCTTAAAAGTACCAAAAACATGTGTATATACTTTAAAAATAAATAAATAAATAAATGAAAGCAATGCTAATTGGAGAAAATAGTTTAATGGACTTATAAATGGATAAGAACAACCTGTTCCTCAAAGATGATTGCAGCTCGCTTAGAATTCAGAATGCCATCCCATTTTCATTCTCAGTATGAATTGAGATTCTATTGTAGAGTACATAAATGATTTTCTTCGGCTTTTTAAAAGGCAGCGTGTATTAATATTTTAAACTGAAGTAATTGCTTCTTGTTCAGCAGTGGGTTTCATTTATGAGTGTTTATCCTTGGCAAATGGAAAGTATGGTTAATCTAAGTTAAAAATGAGTTCTTTAAATAGCTCTAATTACATTCTGTTTATATTTGTACATTTTAGACACTTAAGATTTAATCGGTAGCAGTTCTAAGAAACCATAATGTTTATTAGCTGGTTTTAAATTATTGTAATGGACGTGGTTCAATGAGGAAATAAATGGTGATTTGTCTTCTATAATGCATAGTAAATAAAAGATGGGCCAACACCGAACAGAGAAATTATATATTATATCATTTGACTTTTATATTAGAAACGTACAGATAGAAAAAATACTTGGGGGAAAAAAAAAAAAAAAAAAAAAAAAAGGAAGGAAACAGATTCCATTTCTCTTTTCACTTGAACAGATTCTTTGGAATTTTGTATATCTTGTGGTTTAGATCAAAACTTTGGAGTATTGTTCTTTCGGGTTTATTTTGCATCAGTCTTAACTGTTAGTAGTTAGATACAGGCACTTTCTTAAAAGCTTTTAACTGTGTGTTCCCAGTCATACCTTGTAAACTAGATTTACAACACCAACTGAAATTACTATTAGGTATTATATACCATGGAAGTGATTAAGTATAAAATTACTAATGAAGCCTCTATTTTATTAACTTGCATGAGTACCAGAACAAGAAAGAAAATGAGTTCTTAGATAACCAAGTATGTATACATACTTTTTTTTTTTTTTTTTTGGAAAGAAGTGTTCAGCAACAGTAGAAAGATGTAACACCAAGTGTACAGTACGACAAAATGCTAATCTCAAGTCTTTGTTTGCTTAGACCTGTATAGTTAGTCCTTGAGAGCTGACTTGAATTATCTTGGGTTGATTGTTACTGATATTTAATGAAACCCCTTTCTAAAAATAAACTATCAAAATACTTTTAAATCGGTTAATTAACAGCACAGAACTACAATGTATTGAATGTTGAAGGGCAGAAAAAAGAATCAGTTATTTCAAATAACAAGGGACGATTTCAAAATGAAAATGAATGTGGATTATACTGGTATAATGTATCTCTAGGTGCTCAGGGTAGAGTTTGACTGTTCAGGGTAATATTTGTTGATGGTTTACGGGCTGGTCCAGGCCGGTTTTGTGACTAGTGGGGCGGAGGAATTTTTGGTTATCAGTATTCCAGTACACTGCATGATGTTGTGATGTGGAATACTGATAACCAAAAATTATAAAACCATGACATATTGCAACCACAGTCAACTTTGAGCAAGATTCCCTGGTTGGCTTTGCAGTGTTCTTGTTATTTCTGGAAACAGGATAGAAATAGCCTATTTTAGTACATGTTTGCATGGCAGTTCTCTGAAACGTTGTGTTCAGGATTATCGGGGTATCCTGACAAGAAACGCGTGACATGCTCTGCATTATCCCCAGAAGATAGAGGTGAGTAGGGAGGATATGCTAGTTCTGGATCCGTAGATTTATTCCATAAGGGGATCTGTAGCAGTCATTGGAGCTATATTTGTCAATTTTAACAAGATTAAAAAGATATGTTTTTTTAAATGTAACTGATTATAAATCTAAAGAAGGAAGTGGTAATGTATATTTGTTTAATGTTTTCAACCCAGCTTTTGTTTAAACTGTCTTGCAGAAGTCTTATGCACTTGTTTCTGTCTGCTTTCCCCCTTCAGTAATGCAGTAACTTTGAAGCATAACGGTTTCAACTAAATTTGACAGGGTCTAGAGGTCCCAGAAATAATTATGTTCATACAAGCTCCATGAAAAGAGAACGTGTATAACCTCTGAGTGCCCTTTTAGGGAGAAAACAGGTGACTGGAAATCAATCTCTGTTAGACACTGGAGAATCCATATGGGAAGAAAAGCACTGGACATATCCTAAGTGTAGGAAAACCTTCAGAGTTTCACCTTAACCACCTAAATCAACCACAAGTCACAGTCACATGGTTAAACAATTTGTAGTTTGTTTGGACTTCAAAGTTAGTATTTTAGGAACATTTAGAGGGAATGAATACACGTGAATAGATTTTAAGAAGTAATTATTAATTCGAAGCTATTTGTTGATGATACTGAAAGCATTATGTGCCCAACTTTTACAATTTGTGGAATGATTCTTCTTCCATTGCAGTCATGCTGTGTGTTCAGACTTTAAATGAAATAGCTCTTCGCCTTGTCAAGCTTATTTGATCCAAAAAATTAACAAGGTTTAATAAAATCTCACTTTGAATTAGTTGATTAAAGCTGAGTCTGTTAAAGTATGTGATTTCCCTCTGCGGTTCAGATAATCTTCTTTTCTTATCTGATCTGGAGTTGTTCAAGGCCTTATGGAGATTTCTAAGTAAGTAGTAGAATAAAAAATTAATTTACACAAAACTGTTTTCTTTTCATTTCCCATAATAAAGTGGTAAAATTCTGATTATAAAGTAGGATTTGCCTTTGTATATGTGAGTAATCTTGATTTTCTTACTGGAAGTTGACTGTGGCCTGGAATTATCTCCTGTTAAAAGAAGTGCTCCTGGAAGGTTAAATAATGTAACTTTAGATATTTGTGGCTTCTTTATTTTCTCTCTCAGAAAAGATTAGTAAAACACAGTGTTACTGAAATGGTTAAGGTGTGTCCTCTATTCTTCTAAGGAGAGATTTTTTACTTACAACGAAGAAGAAAATTTGGTCAGGATTCCTTTACAAAGCTGATACCTCTAGTACAGCTGGAAGAGCTTAGCTTTGTTCTTGTAAGTAAATATTCATGGAATATGAGGACATTGTGTATTCTTGGTAAATTTGCTGAATCTGGATGCCAGCTATGTTAAACAGATGCCAACATCTCCCGTACATGAATGTCTTAGCCTTGCTCAAGCCCTATTTAGAAGTGCATTTCCTCCTACCGTAGAATTCAGAATTTTTTTCCATTATAGTGAAAGTAAAAATTTTCCAACTTTAAAGAAAGACATGGAATTTGAGAGATTTTATCCACAGAAAGCATCCCCTTACTAAGGGTAGACCCTAGCCAATGCATTGCTGGACGCTAACTCTGTCTTCCCTATGTTCATGCTCTTCCAGAAGTGCCTAGTTTGCCTGGAGGCAAAGCACTGGGCTAGTTCAAGCACTGGTTTAAGGCATTGCACCTGATTTTATATTATGTGTCGTGGTCAGTGTCTCCAAGACTGTCTTTTTAAATTTTGCTTTCTGTTTGAATCTAATGAGGTACATTCCAGACCTGCTTACAGAAGATTCAGTCAGAACTAAACCTAGTGGAAATTAGGTGAGAAAGCAGAAGTTCTTCATTCTCTTTGGTCTTTCTCTGTCTTTCAGGTTGGAACTGTTCTATTTTGTATAAATAGTGATCTATCATTGTAAAGAGGAACGCTGTTTACTTTAATGGCTCTAGTATTCAGCTGAGGTATTTGATCTGATTTAAGGAGAGAGAGGACTTGTCACATGAGTGTCCCAGTCACTGGTCCTCTTCATGGTTTTAACAATCAGTTCCATTCTTAGAAATTTTCTAGTTGGTTTTAAGTCATGTCCCACAGTATCAGTGATTATTGTTTTTCCCAACACAGTCAAAGTGCCATTTTCAAAGCCTCAGAAGAAGCATAAAAGTCACCTGTGCTCTATTCTCATTTTGTCAGGAAAAGTGATGAAGGAATGATTATGATTGAAGTTCTTATCTCTAGGGAAACATACATGGGGACAAAGAAATCCTCTGAAAATATTGTAGAGAGGTGCCGCTGCACTTTTTTTAGGGAGGCATGTTAGTGGCCATGTGAAAAAAGGAGAGGTGTCAAAGAACTCAGAGCTGAGACACACATGCCATTCTGATTAAAATCTGTAAAAATCCTGCACGTATGTAAAATAAACAGGCCCAAACTAAACAATTTCAACATTTAAAATATTATTCTGTCTCTCTGTGTATTTATAGCTAATATATATTGAATCTCATCTAGACAGGGGTATATTTTTAAATTGCAATTGCATTATTCTCCTTTATATTTACATTTTAGAACAAATTCTATGTACCTAAGGTACAGACTAACAAATAGATTCTGTATTGACTCACGTGATGACACTTTACTGTGCTGATGTGCATTTTTGACCCCCCTTGAAAGTTGCATTAGCCTGCTATAGATTTTGCACAGAAAATCAAATAGATTAAAATTTATTCATATGCCCTATGAATCTGGTGATGTTTTCCTCTTTTGTTTTGCAAACATGACATTTGCTTTCCAGTCCCCCAGCTTGAATAGATTTTGCAGTATGAAAAAAAAAAAAAAAAGAGAGAGGAAAATGATAGCAACCCTTAATGCTTCTTTGACTTTTTTTTCCCACTTTTCATTTGCCCTTTGCCATAGAATCATTCATCACTGAGATTAGAAATTACTGAAAACTCTTCATTTTGTCTGAATGGACTCTTCTATGTCAGAGTTATTTACCTTTTAAACTAGTTAATTGCATCCAGTTATTATCCTCATCGTATTTTCCTGCATTCTTAAAATTCGAAGTGAAGAATGTTCTAAGACAAACACTTATTTTCAGCATTTTAGAAAGCTGCTCATAAAATGTGTCAATAACATCACAGCAGGTGAAAGTCCTGTATGATTCCACCATTCAAGAGACTTTCTTTTATATGTGATTAATTCCAGAACCCATTTAATCCACCACATTTTGATGGTCAATTGGGGACATCTGTGCTGATGAAAATGACTTTTGATTGTACCTAGATGGCTTTTACATGCAGTACTCCATGCCGGTTCACTTTCCAGTTCAAAGTGAGATTAAAATCAAGTCCATTTGCTGGATGGGCCTTCTTTTTTTCCTAGCTAGCTAATCAGCATTTATATGCCTTATATTGAATTATCTGGTTTGTAATCTCTGGACTAGGAGTATACATAGATAACTGAAGTATTTTGCTTTTAAAAATTAGTGGTATTTTGAAGTTATCATTACTTTTTCAATGGTATGAACATGTTATCTTTACAGTAATAAACAAGTCATCCATTGTGTTGATAGTGGCTCACATTAACATGTATGGGTGCAGAACAACGGGTGCTCTGGCTGGAGAATTTAGTAGGTTCTGTGTTCCTTACTTCCTAAACTCTGAATTTCACTTTTCAAGCTGATTTCCAGTGTGCTTACCATTTTGGTGTGAATTGAATTGCTATCATGATTGAAAGTTGGATTGTAGAATGACTGTTAGGATTAAGGCTTGGGTGACTACCTGATAGAGTGGTGCATCCCATCTTAACAGATAGGTTCAGCAGATAGCACTCTAAAAAAGGGAAAGAAAAGATTCAAGCATAACTTCCTGCTTGTAGTAATTCTCACATTTTTTTCCCAAAAAGATTCTTACAGTCTGAGGCTTCTAAACAAATCATAATTCTGTCTGCCATCCCGTACAAAGATAAGAAAGAAAGAAGAGAGAGTGAGAGAGCTTTATGATATCTATTAAAAATGTGTTTGTAACATTACATTATTATTTACGTAATATATTTTACAGTTAAAAAAACAGTTAAAAAATATAAACGCTCAGGTTTGGGGGAAAAGAACATTTTCTCAATGTTCAGAAAAATTTATTAGGTGTCTTTTTTTTTAGCTGATATCAGTGGGTTGGAAGTCTATAATTAAAAGTAAGAATTCATTGTCAAATGTGATTAATAGTTCTTTCCAAGTGTTTATTTTGCACATATATATTGTGTTATAGTAAACTGAGATGCATTATGAGATGCCAGTATCTAGACTGCAGTTGTCGATGGTTAATTAATATATCTAGATTGTACTGTGTCTGGCATGTATTAAAAAATAGATAATATCTAGATTCTCTTCATACCCCTGACTTTGTTTTTCATACTCTCAAATCAGCCTCTTAAGGTTATCAGGATGGAGTTAAAACAGCAATTCCAGGTCCTATCACCATAGTCTGTACAATATTACTTAGATATGCCATGTGTACTGATAGCGTTCAACACATAAGACAAATATAATATAGTTCTCAATTACTGATCAGATTTCTGCAGTTGTGAAAAGCAGTATTGCTCTAAAAAAAAAAAAAATGAACACTGTTGCTGAAACATCACCTGTTAACAACCATATTGGAAAAAGGGGAGTCAATCCTTCAAAAAAAATGCAAAAGGAAGAAAAAGTAAGACATAGATTTAGTTCAGAACACTTTTTAAAAAATGCTTATTCCTTAAGTAGTAAAAAAAAATATGTTTATCAGATATTATTTTGTACTGCGAAATGTTGTTAGAAAACGACATTCTTTGCAGTGAATCTGCGACTGGCTGGAAAGCATTTTAAATCATTGTTTTCTTTTTTAAAATAGGAGAATGCAACACCATGCACAGCTTTCTTTTTCTGATCACCATACATTTGTTTCAATCACAGCATTTAGGAACAAGAAAAAACGTTCAGCGGTCCAGTTACTTATGGTCAGTGCTTAAATTGTGATCAAGAAACTCTTTTGCCTTCAGTTCATCCCAGTGAATGACAGACAGCTTCCATGAACAGGAGACGGAAAAGCACGACTGCAGTTTTTTGGCACCTAGGAATTTGAGTGAAAAGAATGATATGAAGGAATTTCCAGGAACAACCTGGGCCTCCCTCTGAATTTCTTTGGATCTCCAATCACACTCTAGGTTTTACCCATCATATATCTTGGAAAGGTATCCTATCTGAAGGTCTGGACAAATCCTTAAGTCAATCTCTGAACAAGCTGAAAGCCAAAAAGAGCACTTCTTTGTTGATCTTCTGAATGGCTTCACAAACCATTGTCTATTTAGCCTTATGTTTAACTCAATAATTTATTTATTGGCTAAAACAATTCAGCAGGTACTGGTTGTATTTTGGCAGTGAAAACATTGCCCAATGTCCAGCTTCTCATTTCACTGTCTGGTTTACTGATACCACTTTTTAACTGTCAATGACATTTATGTCTTACACCATCATCATAAGATGATGAAAAGTGTCTTAGAAGATGCCGGCTTAAGAACCAGGAAATGTTCAACCTTCTAAATTCCCCTTTTGGTCTCTCCTATGGAACCTGGGAATCAAGAAAATTCAAGGAAAGTAAACTTTTTAAAGAAAAGATCGATTTTTACTTTAAAGACATAATGTGATGCATAAATAAAGGGCAATGTAATGCAGACACAATATTGAAGACTCGCATGCTGGACTGTATGGAATTCGTGCATTTTAGGATTATGTGGATAACAGTGAAAACAAAAGCAAAAGGTAGAGTAGATGTTCATGTTTAAAATTGAAAATTCACTCCCAAGAATGCTAATAGGAAAAAAAGCTATAAAAGACAGTCTTTTTTAACTATATTCAGAAAGTAAGTTTTAAAAGAGTTTACAGAACATCTGCAGATCAGAATTTTTATCATGAAAATAGGCTAAATGCCAGATGAACGCAGTTCAGAAATATTATTTTACCACTAATACAAAATTGTCCATTATCAAATTTAAATTATCCCACTGTAACGAATAAACATCAAAGACAATTCAGAGTGGTTCAGGTCAGAAACGAGATCCATTTCATGGCTAGTCTGCAACAGCAGGCTTTTTGCCTTTCTATTTGAAAATATTTCGTATGATTGTCTTTTTCCTTACAATGTTTCTTGGTCATCTTATTTTCTTTTACTATAATTAAGGTAAGCTGGGTAATTCCTCCCAACAGTTGTTCCTGATATTTCCAAGGTAATAACAAGTATTATCTTATTCCATTTCTTCATATAGCTGTATATTGATTCTTATGTTATCTGAAGTGCAGTAGTGGATGAAGGACTTCTAAAAGGCTGTAGACTAAATGAGAGGTCCCCAGCCTGTATCTTTCTGTTGCTTCACACTAAAGATAAATTCTTCACCAAGACTAAGGATTTCCCTTGGTGAGAGTGAGCATTTTCTAGTTATCATCTCCTCTCTGCAGTCCATCACCTCAAACCAACATTTTGCTTTTTTAATCTCTACTCTTCAAGACTTTCCGTTCAGGATATTGGCTGTGTCTCTGTCTCAGACTAAACACTCCTGTTCTGCCTCCTGAACAGTAACTGAGCCATTAGCCATACATTATGACCTACCTTAATCATTCAATACATATTCAGTACACCAAATGTATCTCACAGACAAGTCAGGTTTAAATAGGTTTAAACATCAAATAATATTGTTTTTACACGATGAAATTGTATTCACTTTTTACAAAAAGTCTTCACTTTTTACTAATGGCATTGTAGACAACACAGTGCAAGTTAACAGGTAGACTAATCTGTTTCTCTAATTTTTTTAAAAGCATAATATGTTCATTATTATAAAATGAATAACAAATTTTTGTTCCAAAAATTATAATCAAGTCATCCATTTCACAAATAGTAGCATGAGAGGTTTGGACACAATTACAATTTTCTTTAATCTAAAACCATAAGTTCGTCAAAAACTAAAGTATCTGTGTGCTTATGAATTTCCATTATCTGTACAATTGTGGATGTTTTCCTGAACGGTTTCATTTTGTATAATTAGGAGTATATTTGTATGGTCAACCTTAGCCTTGTGTGATCTAAAAAGAGTGGAAAGTTAAAGTAATGCATGGTACATTCAGAATGAATTTCTTTTCCTTTGTTGGGCATTTGTCTGCCAAAACTCTTGAGTGAGGAAAACCCATTTAGTTTATTGCCACTTTACATAAGTTTTTAATTACTGATCTCAGTTTTAAACAAAAACCTAGGGACAACACATCACCTTCACATCAGACCCCTCTCCTTTTACTCTCCTCTACTTCGGTCCCTTGTGCCTCATATTGCTCCCCTCAAAGGATCTTTCCTTGCTCAGGCATCTGCCACTCCTAGCACTTGCCCAACTTTCTTAAAATATGTTTTCACAAAGCTGCCATATGCTCCTGAGATGCTTTAGCATGTGTTGGGGCAGTTTTGTCCATGGAAGGGCTGGGTGCATGGCTGCCTCTGGCCCTCTCCCACGCAGATTACTCTGCAGACCCCAAACACCAAAGTTCTTCTTGTTACATCCAACACTGTTAAAGGCTTGCAATAGTTAATTCCATCTCTGTCACAGTTTTTACAAGAGAAGAAATAGTCTTGTGTTAAGAAAATAATTAGAATGGTGATGTTCATGAAGTCTGGTTTTACTTAACACACTTCTGTAATTTTAAGTCATTTATGTTTCCAAATCCAAATATACGTCTCTCAAAAGATACAGAAGTCAGACTTCTGTTTCCATTATCCCTCACCTCATTGACTAATATAGCAAGACAAGTATATTCAGTATTTCCTGTAGTTTACTTGTTCTGCTACTTGGTGGGTTAACAAACATGGGATTTGTATTTGTATTACCACTGTGGTTTTGCAGACTTTATGGCAGTCACTGCTTAATGATGTT
>PPHD01028232.1:0-10941 GCA_002909625.1 Bambusicola thoracicus
AAGCTGTCACCTCCCTCTGCTTCAGGAGGACACAGGGAGCTGAGAACGTGGAGTGGAGCCACCCAGAACCCACTTGCTGGCAGGAAGGGGACAGAGACAAATCAGGCTCCATTGAACTCAGTGCACATCTGCTCCAGATGTGTCTCTGCTGCCCTTGCCAGGAGATGCCCACCGTCACCTGCTGTGGTTTGCAAACCATCCCTTCACAGCTACGTAGCGTCTGCTTCCTCCTTCCGGTGGCTGGAAAGCCCCATCCTCGTGGGTCTCAGTGACATCCGCGAGACGATCACGCTTGAATGCCACATATTGCCTCCAGCCTCAGGGGAGAGGGGCAGCGCATGGACAAGAGGCAGAAGAGAAAGAGGAAGGACCCGGTGGACATCCTGCTGCGGTAACGTGTGGTTGGGCCAGCCTTGCCGGAGGCACTTGCGGGGACACAGCTTTTACAGAGGTCACCCTACAGATATGGCCCGGCTTGTGACATCGCCTGGATTTGCTGGCTTTGGTGTCACCCTCCTGCTCGGCGTGGCCACCCAGCTTCCCCTGGGTAAGTGTCCTGGTGGCTGTTCCCTGGCATGGAGATGCGGGTGAGGTGGGCAGAGGCTGAATGTGGGTAGGGGCAAAGAGGCAGAGCAGGGGGTCCTTTTGGGGCATGCTAAGACTTGGCGCTTGGAGGGAGTGGCTGTATGTCAGGGGGACAGCTCAGGTACTGCAGACCCTTGGGGTGACTCAGGCCCTGCTATGGGAGGGCGTCTTCCCCTGTTCCCCATGCGTAGTCCCATAGGCACACTGTGCATGCAGTGCTCCAGAAGCACAGGTTTGTGGGTCTGCAATGCCGTGGGGAGCAGAGGCAGCTCAGTACTGGGATACATGGGATGATGCACAGGTGGCTGTGTCCCAGCTCCGTTCTGGTGTTTGTGCCCGTGTTCCCCAAACCAGGGCACAGCCATTCCTAGGTCCCATCCCCCAGCAGATGCTCAGGGCTCCCGTGCTCCAAAGGTGCCATGGGACAGAGAGACACCAGCTTCTGGTGGCTCTTTGGGAAGGGGTCCCTGGGACAGCTGCCATGGGACAGAGAGACACCAGGTCCTGGTGGCTCTGTAGGGAGGGGTGCCTGGGACAGCTGCCATGAGGACCCAGTTGGGAAGGGGCACTGGGAGGGTGTTCTTAACCCAGCCTGACTCTTTGTGTCCTCTGTAGCACATGGCAAAGGACGGGCGTTTTTGCACCTGACCCCCCGTGAAGAAGCTGAGTGCCCCGATGCCTCTCTGGAATCCTTCCTCAACAGCACCACGACCACCGTCCTCCTCCCCACCCTCTACTCTGTGGTGCTGCTCGTGGGGCTGCCTGCCAATGCTCTGGCCTGCTGGGTTTTGGCCAAAAACTTCAGGAGGTGCTCCAGTAGCCTCTTCCTGCTCAACCTGGCTGCTGCCGACCTCCTCTTCATCCTCCTGCTACCCTTCAAGATCTCCTACCACCTCCTGGGCAACCACTGGCTCTTTGGGGACTACCTCTGCCGCACCATGGTGGCCCTTTTCTATGGGAACATGTACACCTCCATCCTCTTCCTCACCTGCATCGGAGTGGAGCGCTACGTCTCTGTGGCCCACCCATTCCTCTGGAAGGGCTCCATGGAGACGTGGGGCAGGGCAGGCATCTGCGTGGCCATCTGGCTGCTGGTGGGGCTGGGTGTGAGCCCGCTGCTGTTCTACCCACAGACAGAGCACATCTCGAAGTTGAACATCACGACGTGCCACGATGTCCAAGGAAAGGATAATTTCTTCCGGCACTATTTCCTCTGCCTGGTGGGGCTGGGCTTCGGCGTGCCCTTTGTGCTCATGATCATCTCTCACGGCTGCATCCTGGCCCGGCTGCTGGCCAAGCAGAACAACTACAGGCACGTGGTGCGCGTCCTGGTTGTGGTCCTGCTGGCCTTCCTCCTCTGCTTCACCCCCAGCAATGTGCTGCTCTTCATGCACTACCTGCAGCAAGACACGGGCTGCAACAACATCACCTACAGCTGGTATGCCCTGGCCTTGGCCTTCAGTGCTTTTAACAACTGCTTTGATCCCTTCCTCTATTTCTACGTCTCCAAAGATTTTCGGGGCTGGATCCGGGACGCTGGCTGCTGTCTGTGGGGGCTGGGGACAAAGGGGGAATGGAAGAAGGCAGCCTTGCCCCTGCGGTCCAGCGAGCAGAGCCAGCTGTAGGCAGGGCTAGGGACGCTGTGCCATGATCTCCATGTGGAGAGGACCTTTCTGCAGCTCCAGCCCAGGGTTCAACCCAGCTGACCCTGTGCCATTGAGAACATCCCCATAGCAGACAACCACTTCTCCAAGCCCTCTGTTATCCTCCTACTGCATAGTCCCATTTCTGTCTCTGCCACCCCCATCCCCACCTGGTGCTCCCCTCACACACCTTGGAGTTATCGAACCCCTTGGAATCCAAATAAACCTTTATTTCTCCCTGATGCTGCAAGGAGCAGGTATAAACACCCCAGATAAGCAGGAGCCACCCTCCATCACCAGGACCACGCACTGTGCACACATGGCCAGCTCTGCTGCTGGGGACCACCCAAAATACACTGCGATGTATGCAAGAAGGGATAACGGGGGCAAATGGGTGCCTTGCCCAGTGGAACTGGGGCTGGGAAGGGGATGCTGGGCAGAGCTCAGGGTGCTGATCGCAGGGTGATAGCTTCACTCTGTGTACCCCACGTCTCTGACATTGCGTGTCCTCAGCCCACACTCGGAGCACTGCAGTTCTGCTTTTACTTTCCCTTTGACTTGCTTCCCTCGGCGCTGAGACCGGCGGCGGTGGCTGATGTTCTGCCCACGCATGGAGACATGCGCGATCCCCGTCTGTCTGTCCCCGCTCCCAGCCCAGCCCCGGGGTGAGGCTGGGAGGAGGGTACCCACTCTGTGACACTGTCATTGCTGCCACCAGACGTGACTTGACCCCCAGGTCGGTGGCCACTCCAGTTCATGTGACCGGCTGGCCTGACCCTGTCCCTGTCCCCGTCCCTTGTGTCTGGCCGTCACTCTTCTTGAGGATGATGCTGCTGAGCTCCTGGATGAGTTTGTCACTGATGGGTGAGGATGGCTGTGCAGTCCTCTTCTTGGTGCTGATGGAGGTCTCGGGATTGGAGCTGTGCCCCAACACTGCATGCTCCTGGTCCCTTACCAACACTGTGGGTGGCTCCATGTTCCTCTCCAGAGAGGCAGTCAGGGCAGATCTGAGCCCACAGGATGGAGCTTTGTCACACTCCAGGTTCAAGCCCCGTTCGAGAGACACAGCCTTGGTGACGGAGGGAGCTGGCAGCCTCTGTGCTGGGCTTGGGGGCAGTGAGGAGCGCAGCACAGGGGCCGGGGGCTGCACAGGGGATGAGGATGGCTTCTGGGATCTGTCCATGGTGGGTACAGGCGAGGGGTCCGCCAGCAGCCCCCGTTGCAGCTCCAGCGTGGCCAGCTCAGGAAAATTGCCCACCTCCTCATAGACGGGCTCGGTGTCCATCTCCTTCTCTTGCTGCTCCTCCAGGGAGTCCTGATGCACCTTCATGGGCTGGGGACACAGGGACAGAGTGAGACAGTGCCCAGCACAAGGGTGCTGCCTGAGGAGCTGGGCTGCCTTGCTGTGGGACTGATGCTCCTATGGGGCACACATGCTGCTCTGGGTCTCTGGATATGTTCCTACTGCCTTTTTGGCCAGTGGAGCCACTTGGGGCTCATCTGAAATCAGATCCATGCCACCAAGCAAAGGCACTATTTCCATAGCCCCTAACAGTGTTGGAATGGAGGGCCATAGGTGCCCATGCAAGAAGCCAGGTGAGGCAAGACGAGGTGTGTATAGAAACAACCTGATGGAAAGCAGCACCCAAACCTGCTGCCTTGCATTTCTTATGCTCTGCCCCTCTGAGAGGTGTTGGGAACTGGGCTGGACCTCTTTGTTCTTGGGCATGCACAACAGGATCGTGCACAGGACACACAGGACAGTGGATGCAGTGTGTGCAGCACAGACGCATCCCCCAGAGCCAGGATGCACAGTGCAAAGCCGGCACAAACGCCCCATGCATGTGGGTACTTACAAAAAACATGGACAAAGTCCTTCGTGTGTGCAGACGGCGCTAGAAACAGAGGAGACAGGCAGAGATAAGCAACTGGTGGCAGGGATGTGGGGACACCCGCCTACGCAGGCATGGGGATGGCGGACACGAGCGCAGCATTTAGCACACACACACAGGGACACACACCCAGAGCGCCTGTTTGGGTGGGCACAATGACATGGGTGGGTTCAGGAACACAGGTACCAGACTCTTACCAGGGTCTGGTTGGCAGAGAGCATGGTGGCATCGGTGCTGTCCCCGTGCAGGGGCACCAGTGGCATGGTGCCAAACTTCTGCTTGGCGAGGTCAGAGGAGGAGCGGCGGCGCATGATGACGGGGCGTAGGTCATCGTGCTGCGTGCCAGGAGTACAGGGTCACCACCGGGCTGTCCTGCTGGCCCCCTGCCCACCCAGCCTTGCCTTCACTCACCTGAGTCTTGAGGATGCTGGTGATCCAGTCCCACAGATCCGCCTGCCCCGTGCACACCAGGTACCTGCAGGAGAGCCAGATGAGAGCTGCAGGCAGCAGGGACAGCAGGTCCTGGTCCCCCTGACATCTTGCCTGCAAACCCAGGGCTGCCAGCACAACTCTCCTTGGTGGGCATCCCTGGGAACAGCCTCCAAACTCCCTGTACGTCCAAATAACAGCTCTGGTGTGAGGCAACAGCTACACCAGGCCCTGGAAAGCAGCTCTGCTCAGAACCCTGGAGAGCCCTTGTTTGGGCTGCATGGGGATGAAGCAGTGGTGGGGCAAATAGTGGAGGGTGGCACAGCCCTGGAGGTGGCACAGACCTATTAATGACATGCACCAAAGTGCTTGGAGATGTTTGTGGACTCAGAGGTGGATTTCCCCTAAAGCCTGGTCCTCACCTTGTGCCCAGGCAGCTCATGCACCCACCTCTTTGACCCTTTAGTACCCCAGCCAGACACCAGCTCAGGCCTGACCCTAGGACCCTGCAGCACCAAATTTGGATGTCCTTGATCCCACTAAACCTGGGGACACCTAGCCCTGCATGGACTGATACAGATATACTCACAGCTGCTGCTTGTCCATGCTCAGTGTGAAGCCCCACCTGGGGAAAGGAAGAGTCAGGCAGTGGGGCAGCATGACCCAGCACAGCACTGTGCAGGGGTTGTGTGCTCCACAGCCCCATCCGGGATGCTCCAACTTACGGTGCTGGTGGCTTCAGCTTCTTCCTAATGCCCATGTAAACCTTGGCTACATCCAGCGGCCACTCGCGCTCCGGCTTAGCACTCTGGGAACGGAGAGTCCAGCTGACCTTTGTGGCCATCCTAGTGCCACCACAGTCCCCAGGGTCCCCCTCCCCACTTCCCTGGCCCCATCGTGTCCGCTCCGTACCCTCTTCTCCTTGAGTAGCAGCAGCTGCCGGTCACGGATGACAAAGTAGCGCTCGTGGAACTTGTTCCCCAGCAGCTTGGGGGGCTCCTCACGGCATTTCAGCAGCCCACACTTGGGGTTCTCACGCTTGGCACCTGCCCAGTGGAAGAGATGTAGGTCAGGGGACTGGGGATATCAGGGGAAGTTTCACTGTGAGTCCTGGCTGGAGCCACCCATGGGTGATGGGCCCATCCATTGTCACCACACCTGTGAAGAGGCAGCTGCCCTCGCCGATGGGGACCTTCCTCACAAGTAGATATGCAGCACTGGGCTCCGGTAGCTTGCACCACTGCAACGCCTGCTCCAGAACCTTCTCCTTGGGGTGCAGGGGTCGCTCTGGGAATACAGGGACACCATCACTGCTGTGTCCTTTCCCTTTTCCAGCCACCATCCTCCCTGCTGCTGACAGCAAATACCCCCAGAGCATCCCATCACACTGTACCCATGGTGCTCACCCAGCTCCCCATTCTCCAGGACCTCGAAGGTCAGCCAGATATCCAGACTAGCTGCCACATTGCGCATCTCCAGCACCTGGTTGGTGAGCTCCTCTGCTGTCATCGTGGGGGACACCTGGAGCCAGACACATAGGAAGATCAGGTAGGTGGTGGCAGAATGGGACCTGGGAACAAGCTGTGCCAGGAGCCCATGTCCAACTGTCCTTCCTTGATGTGTCTGTCCTTTGGGACTCACCTTCAGGGTCACACAGCAGTCAGGCAGCTTCTGCTCCAGGTAGACCTCAATGATGAGATCCCCAGCCTGTGAGAGCTGTGGGAGAAGGATGGCATTGGTGCCATGATGGCACGGGCACTGTGCACATCTCCTGTCCCCGGGTATATTGGGGAGTGGGATTTGGGCTTGTGCCTCAAGGTGACAGGAGGGTAGAGAAGGGGAGAAGATCCCTTCTGCAAGTGTTTGGCCTCAGTGTGGGGAGATTTGGGACAAGGGTCAGAGTGGACACCTGATGGTCCCTGTCTTTCCCACCAGGCTGGGTGCCTGATGTGAGGAGAGCAAGCACACCCCAGGTACCTGGGTGTCCTTCCAGGTTGTGATCAGACTGTTCTCCAGATCCATCTGGGACACCTGGTCCTCATCGATCTGCCAGGGAAAGAGAGGAGATGCATGACATCAACATGGAGGGGGCTGTGGGTGGGAACAGGGCCAGGATGGGTGATGCAGAGTGAGGAACAGGGGGCCAACATGGATGGAGGCAAGGGGACAAAGACAGCTCACGTTGAAGATGGTGACGTAGTTGTCAATGAGGTCTTCCATCACCTTCACCTCGTGCTCGCCTTTGCCATCAGTCTGGAAGAGGCTGGGCGCGAAGAGCAGCGACAGGTTCTTGGTGCTCATCTGGTTGAGGTCTGCACACTTCTGCACACTGAGGCAGGAAGCATGGGGGTGAGGATCTGGCCAGGTCCAGAGGTGTGCCAGCCCCAGCTGCCCACTTCCACTCGAAAACCATCCCCTTTCTTTCCAGCTCCCCACATCTGTTAGGCATGAAATTCCTGTTTCCAGGACTGCAGGCTGCCATCACACAGTGCTCTGAGCCAGGGGATGGGAATTTGTTTCTTTCCCCTCTTTTTTTTTTGTCCCCTTGGTGAAATTGACATCTTACAAGGGTATTTTCCCCACTCCCAAACTTCTCCACTGCTGTAGGACAACTTTGGGAATGTTTGAGCTGCCATGCATGCTCAGCATTTCCCAGTCTAGGGCACTGGGCTCTGTCTGGCACTCAAGATTAGAAGCCAGCATTCTCTGGGAAATGCCACCCTGTGTGCTGGCCTTGGGGACACCATCAGAATGGGGGACCTGTGGGGGAGGTGGCTGACCGATAGAGATGCCCAATCAGTGCGGCCAGGGTCTTGCGGTTGAGGCGAGGCAGGCGCTGGATGAGCTCCTTGTACCGCTCCAGGCGTTGAGGCTTGGAGGAGATTGCTGGAAGGAGGAGAAATCATGGACCATAGAATCATATCTTATGGCTTAGGTTAGAAGGGCCCGTAAAGATCGTCTAGTTCCAGTCCCCCTGTGGTGAACCAGATCAAACTACCTAGAGCCCCATCCAAGCTGGCTTTGAACACCTCCAAGGATGTGGCATCCGAAACTTCTTTGGGCAGCCTGTTCCACCATTCTTGGGTCTGATGGTCCCAGAGCTGACATGCCAATGGGACACCATTTGGGGCAAATGGATGGGGTGAGGGACATACCTGCAGCCTCCTTCCACTGTGGGTGCAGCTCCAGGGTGAAGACGGGGTCCTCCAGCTCACGGAAGAACCTCTTCAGCACATCAGTGACATCCTCAATGAAGTTATCGCTGATGCGCAGTTTGACATTGCGAGCGTCCCGTCGAAACTCCTCCATCAGTACCTTGATCCGGGACTTGGCTCCGTTCTTGCGGTAAATCCCCTCATGGCGCAGCCCTGGGGAAGGGATGCGGGGTCATGAGACCTGATGCTGCTCAGGGAGTCCCCAGTAGGGAGGGTGTCAGGTGGGTGATGCTTCCTATCCAGACGCATCAGTCACACCATGAGGGCTGGGCATGGTCCCATGCTCACCATACTGCGTGATGAAGGCGATGCAGCTGTCCACAATGATGGGGATGTCCCCACGGCTCAGCTGCTGGTCCCGCAGCGCATTGCCCCGGCCCCCTGCTGATGCCTGAATGTCAGCATACCAGGCTGCCGTGTCTGCCCGTGATAGGCCCTGCAGGTGAAATGTCCTGAGAACGACAAGGGCGGTGAATTGGGAATTAAGGTCTCCAGGGATGTGGGTTGTCCTCTCCTGCCCCATATGCCAGGCTGAGCCAATGAACACCCATCCCCAAGGGATCCCAAGCTGGGGTGACCTCTGCAAGCCCCTTGGCCACAGCCATGCCACCCAACCAGCGTCTCCACAGTGGACTCAGTATCATCCTCTATGCGCACACCAGTACCTTCACCCCAGCACCTTCTCCACCCTTCCCATGTTCAACTCTCACCTCCCCATCTCCACCAACACCAGCATCTCCTTCTTCTCTGGCGTTTCTGCAGGGGGCACCAGACCTGTGCGGGGACAGGTATGAGCTCAGAGCCAGGCACATCCACCACCGCACACTCAGCCTGGGCACTCACTGAGCTCCTGAAGCCGCCGAAGGTTGATGCTGTCCTCAGTCCCATCCTCCTCAGCAGGGCAGATGAAGAGGTGGGCTTTCTGCAGGATGAAGAAGGCTCGCTGCCAGCGCTCGGGATTGAGCATGCACTTGTAACGTAGCTGGCCCACACGCTGGAACTCGTAGCCCAGAAGGCAGTGACAGCTCACAGGAGTGAACCACTGTGGTATGAAGCAAGAGGTGAGATGGGGAAGGCAGGGCTCAGCCTGTGCAAGGATGGGGACAGCAGCATGGACAGGGCCCAGCTCACCTTTCCAATGGCGCTGGCCCACGCCTGCAGTGTATCAGCACTGTCAGCCCCCAACTGCTGTACTTTCTCACCAGTGAGGGAAAGCTCAAGGATGAAGTGAAACCTGCAGGGGATGAACCCACCTGTCAGGGCTGCTCCCACCCTGCACCCAGGGGTGCTCTGCATGTGTCCAGACACTGAACACAGAGTGATGCCCATTCCTGCCCCCTGCATGCCCTTGGGCTCTCCAGGCTTGCAGTTCCACCCACACCAGGACAGGGACATCCTGGAGGTACCTCTCAGTGGGACCAGGACTGGAGAGGGGTTGGGCTCTGCTCACGCCCAGGGAGAGCAAATCCCCACTCTGGATGTGGCTCAGGGGCTCAGTGCATTTCTCTGTCTCGAAGATGAGCAGGGCTCTCTCCAATGAGCACCAGACACGCTGGAAGTCTGTGAGATGGAGGAGTAAGTGGTATTGGAGTGGAAACCCCACACTTTCAGACACACTCCCCATTTTTCCACACTTCCCATACTTACCCTCTCTGTTCTTCTTGGCACCTGGGAGGCGGGGGTGGGCCATGGACCGGTGCAGGTACCCACTGTGTGCCACTGGCTGCGTGATCTCATTGTATACACCCTCTGGACATGGTACCCCTGTGAGGAATAGCATCAAATAAGCACTCCTCAAAATGTGGTTACCAGGGGGCAGTGAGTCCCTTGCTTGTGTAGGTGGAGGCAAAGGAGTGCTCCAGGCATGAGGGAATCCCAAAAAAATGGGGATCCAGAGGTAGATACCACCCTGCCCCATTCCATTGCAGTGGGTCTGGCGCTTGGTGCCCTGGCTGTCCTGAGCTCTGGGACACTGGGGCAGTGGCAAGAAGGAAACCGCCCTATTACAAACTGAAGGGGATTGAGTTACCTGCATGGTTCCTTTTGCTTTCCAGCTCCCACCATGGCTCAGCCACAGGGGTTATGTCATGGGCTGTGGGGTCAGCTGCCAGCCCAGCCTCCACAGCAGAGAAGAACTGTAGGACGGTCTTGAGCAAGCTTGGTCCTGCCACTGCAGTGCACAGTGCCTGGGATGAGACATATACCCGTAGGGACCACATCCTGGCTGATGGAAAGCCCATCCCACATCAAGGATCACAAGATCCCACCCAAACCCAGCATAGGGACGCAGGCACATCAGACAAGCAGAACCTCAGACTGAGTTTCAGAGTCATTCCTGTCATTCCCAGCACCCTGGCACCCCACACACACCCTGAGGTGGCCCCTACCTGGAGAACGTCCTCGTGGGATGCATAGTGTGGATGGGGCAGGCGGTACCTCCCATCTCGGTACTTGCGGGAGATGAAGTCCCGTCTCTGCTCAGTGCTGGCATCTGGGTGGAGAACCTCTGCAGCAGGGATGCGGGCGGCCCAAAATCTGTTGGCTCGGTCATTGCCCAGCACAATGAAGAGCTGTGGGAGAGACCTGAAGTCAGCAGCAGGCAGAGCAGGATACCCAGCATCCCTGCATCACAGTGGAGCTCATGGAACCACTGCGCTGCTCACAGAAGACCTGAGCACCTCTACCTGTACGATTTCATTGGACCAGACACTGGTGTCGAGCTTCAGGCTTTGCACCTTGGAAATGTTGGAGCCCAGGCTGCGATGCTGCCCTGTGGGGAGTAGGCAAGTGAGCAACCCATGGCCATGACCACACACAGGGGGTACCCACACCCTGCCCACCCCCGGGGAGAAGCACCGGCCTGCACACTGCTTGCAGATGACCACACAGAGGTTGATGGATGCCCAGTCGGGGCTCTGAGCCCAGCAGTCTGCACAGTATCTGTTGGCTTTGTTGGACCAGATCTTCTCCGCCACCTCATAGTCGTAGAGCGTCTCGGCTATGGCCTCCTGCAGAGCCTCCATCCACTCCCGCTTCTCCCGTTCTGACTCTGCCACAAAGCTGCAGCACCAGCAGCCAGTACTCACACATCATGTTCCAGCTGCCAGCTGCTCTCTGAACATTTCCCATCCCCATCCCCATCCCCATCCTTGTTCCCATCCCCGTCCCCATCCCCAT
>PPHD01028235.1:0-10940 GCA_002909625.1 Bambusicola thoracicus
GGGTCTCAGATTCCAGCTGGCTGTTTTCAATAACTTAAAATATTTGATGAGGAATATGGCATCAATACTCTCTCTACTATAATGTCCTGCATATAATAAAACTGTAATTGTTGTTACCTTTTCTTTCATAAATATATTATATGAATGGTGGAAAGAGATTAATGAGTACATGTTACAACATAACATGCTTTCTGTATTTCTCAAGTCTCTTCAGTACTTCTGTATCAGGCCATGTACAGTGACTGCATTCCCAAGAAAGTAAAATATATTCCATATTTCAGGATCATCCATGAGAACAGCTTATACTGTACTGAAGTACAAGAGAATACAAAACAAAAAAACATGAAAAAAATCAAGTTATGCTGTATTTTAGCTATCAAGAGATTTGTAATATTTTAGCTATCATTCAGATGTTTACTTCTATATTTTTACCATCTAACAGGAGAAATATTGCATTATTTAACAACTAACTATTCTGTAACAGAAAATGAGGCTGCCAGTTTTGAGTTACTATATGGCCTTTATTTAGTGGAATTGCACAGGTGAGTTTCAGAACAACATGTGCAGTACCAGTATCTGACTCTGAAGTAGCCACTGAAGGTTCCCTTTAGAAGCTGCAGAGAGAAATGAACACTTAAAGGCTGCAATGCATCCCATTATAGAATGAAATTTAAAAGATGTCAATTGAATTGCCTATCTACTTTTATATTTCTTCAGAGGCTATAAAGGATGCATAGTTTAAATGCAGATAACCACTGTAGGTCATTTGGTGAGAGAAATTGCAGCCATGCCAGTTTACTGCTTTGAGGCCCCTCTGGGGCAGCTTCAGGTACTGGCATGGAAAAATTAGGTGAAATGAACCCAAAACCAAATCCACATGCTTGATTTTCCGTATAATTGCAGTCCACTGAAGTTACTCATATGCATAAAATTAGGAAGATATTAAAGAAGTTTTTAGCCCAGCATATAATTCTTATATAAGGATGAAAATTTGTTGTATTAGAATACAGAAAGGAATTTTTATTTTCTATTCATAATAAGACAAAGATCAGGTAAATATTTTGTTCTGTTATATTCTTATGCACTGCATCACATGGAACATGGGCTACACACTGTTATGATATAAAATTCAGTATCATTTTGCACCTCTCCTTCCACAGGACATCCATTCTTAAATAATTTTGTATTTAAAAATATCAGATAAAGTACCTTTTCAGTCATATACTACTAAGCTCACAGATTTTCAAATGTACAACAGATTCTGAAAGCTATAGATACTGACAGTTTAAAAATCTGTTTTCTAGGATCTAACATAGTGATGTGTTTTTATGGGATTCCCTTCCAGATCCTGACACTTTTAACTTTTAACACTTTTAACTTTTGGGGATGTAAGTCTGAGTTAAGTGACATCATAGTTGAGGGCTTCCATTATAGTCAGTGGAGTTACACTCAGTACTGTTGTAACAGCATCGAAAAGTGCTTGACTGGTCACCAGACATTTTCCTTCAGATGATATAAATCTTCTCAGCTGGATTAATTGTGTAGACTAACAAGGCAATTTGGTTGCCTATGACAGATGTCTAATGATATCTAAGGTGACGTGATGTACTCTTCGGCTGCCACATCAAAAAAATAACAAGATTTGGTAAGATTCCTATTAGTCCTGTGACAAACCTGCCAACTCCATGCAAATATCTCAGAGCACCACAAACCTATCTAGTGTTTTATATTCATGAAACCAAGAAAAGTTCTCGATCTCTACTGACCATTATGAGTGATCATATGTATGAAGTATTAGAAAAAAAATAAAAGAATACATCAAAAGTGGTGTATGATTTCCATATTGTTTTGATGGTTTAATGATGTACATAATTGGACAAACTAAACCATCTTATGATGGGGGTTCTGTGACTGGGGACATTGAAGGATAAGGAAAGATAGAAAGAAAACATCCCTGGATGTGTTTAAAAATCATCTGGATGTGGTGCTCAGGGACATGATTTAGCAGTGGATTGTTAGGGTAGCATTGTTAGGCAGTGGTTGGACTTGATGACTTTGAAAGTCTATTCCAAGCTGGGCAATTCTATGATTCTATGAAAAGATGAACACCTACAATAAATTGATGTCACCTGTTCCTTTCATATATCACAGTCACCAGCTGAAAGATCAAAGATAGACGCTAGCTTTATATTAATTACCTATTTGCAATAGGTACCTCCAGTATCTATTTACTAATCCAGAATATTTTATTAGCTATACCATTTTTCTCTACAAAAACAAACAAACAAAACAAAAAAAACCTACCACTACCACCACAAAAAAAAAAAAAAAAAAAAAAAAAACAGAGAATTCAGAGAATTGAGTCTTTTGAATATGAAAATCAAAACAAATTTTGCAGGAATACAAAAAATGTTGTATCTATAAGGACCACCCAGCCTGAACTTTTCACAATAGTGCAGGCTGAAGGTTTTGTTTTCACCAAGTTCTGAACTTAATTCTGAACTGAAACAGTGTGCATCCTAATATTTTAGATGACTGTGCATTTTGTAAGTTGGCTAATACTTGTGAAATGCAAAATGGAAGTATTAGATACATAATTTTACTGAATGAAGTAAAGTCTAAGCAAGAACTCAACTGGTAAGATAATTCCACACAACAGGTTTAAGTGATGTGAAAAAAATTCTTTACAGGAAAAATAACATTGATTTCTCAAGGAGGAATCTTCAAGTTACAATACAAATTGATCACTTGGTAACTCATATCCCTGGAAATCATAAAGTCAAACAAAAAATTGACAGAGATGCAGACCTAATGAACAGGTGGCTGAGAAACATTATATCAGAAGACTAAAGTTAATTCTCTTTAGAATTAATGGAGGGTAATTTGAAACTTTTTCAGAATACATTAAAGGTAGAGAAACTGCTCATAACTACCTTTAAAGCAAATGAGATTTTTTAGATAAAATAAGATGCTTATGATGTATAAAAACCATGCCAAATATTTTTTGTTATTCTGGTAATGATGAACTAGCCTTTACCCCTAGGGCTGGGAGTTATTGGCTCACAAAAATTCAAAGATATTGTTCCAAAAAATCTTCAAGAATTTATAGAAGAGAGATGAGGGAATACAAACAAACAATAGCCATATGCCAAGCCATATGCCAGACATATTCCCTGGAATAACCTAATCCTAAATATATACATACTCTGAAAAAGTAGAACTGATCTAGCTGGTATTGAAATGATGCTGTTAAAAAAAAAAAAAAAAAAAAAAAAAAAGGTAGTCTTTGTTGATGTCCTGTTATATTAATACAATTTATTTCCCAGATGTGCTCCCTACTCCACTGGTTAATTGGTGCACTTAACTTGTGTTACCTCCTAATTAAAATACTGTATTTGTTATTTCATTCTGACAACCAGAAATTACTGTCCCAGACTGCAGCTCAAGAGCAGAATACATGCCTTTGTTCAGATGCTCCTGACAGCAAAGTTTACCTAACTGCTAACAAAAACTATTCAAGATTTTTTATACCAGGCTCTGAACAACCTGGTCTAACTGCAGATGTCCCTATTCTTTGTAGGGGAGTTGGACTAGATGATCTTTAAAGGTTCCATTAAACTCAAATGATTCTATGATTCTATGATAATTCCAAAATATTTTAGGAAAAAATATATAGTAAGATTTATTTTATTCTCAATTTAGAAATGCAAATTTAAATAGTATTGTGACTGTTATATGTTTATAACTTAGAATAGAATCACAGAATCGCCAAGGTTTGAAAAGACCCACAAGATCACCCAGTCCAACCATCTACCCATCACCAGCAGTTCTCACTAAACCATGTCCCTCAATACAACATCCAAACATTCCTTGAACACCTCCAGGGTCGGTGACTCCACCACCTCAGCCCATTCCAGTGCCTGACCACTCTCTCAGAGAAGTAGTATTTCCTAATGTCCAGCCTGAACCTCCCCAGCACAGCTTGAAGCCATTCCCTCTAGTCCTATCACTAGTTACACGAGAGAAGAGGCTGATCCCCAGCTCACTAAAACCTCCATTCAGGTAGTTATAGAGAGCAATAAAGTCTCCCCTGATCCTCCTCTTCTCCAGACTGAACAGTCCCAGCTCCTTTAGCCGCTCCAGACCCCTCACCCGCTTTGTTGTCCTTCTCTGAACACGCACCAGGGCTTGTTTCTTGCAGTGTTTTTCTTGCAGTGAGGGGCCCAAAACTGGACAGCATTCGAGGTGCAGCCTCAACCAGTGCTGAGTACAGGGGGACAATTACTTCCCTGTTCCTGCTGGCAACACTGTTTCTGATGCAAGCAAACTTTGCTTTTTTTATACAGTACAGTTCAAACTTCATCAGTCAGAATTCACACTGTCTTAAAATATTTAATCTCTGTTTGCTGTTGCACCTCTCAGTGAAGCATAACTCCTCTCAGGATTAAATGCACAAGTGCTGCAGGTCTAATCATGGGAAATAACAATTTTTAAATAACTAAGTAGCCACTAGGTCATTATTAGCAGTGCATTCACTAAAACTGTAGTTTTGGACAATTCGTAATAATTTGAAAATGTGCATAAAATTCAGCATATTTTAGAGAAACAAAGATGATTTGATATCTATCGTAAGTAGGTGTCTTTCTGTGTTCAAGGGAGAATATCTACCTAAAAGCTTGTGAGTGTGGGGAAGTCTCTGATTAGAAGCTAGCCAGTGTTGTCTCAGTTTCTAAGAAAGGCACAGAGACAACCCTGGAAATTCAGACCTGTTAGCTTAACATCCATAAATGGAAAAATTCGGGAGAAGATTGAAAGTGCCATTGAGAGGCACTTAAGTAATAACAAAATCGTTAGGCTCGGCCAGTGTGGATTCACAGAAGGAAATTCCTCTCATTAATCTCCTTCTACAAGATCACTCACTTAGTGGATGAAGGGAAAACAGTGGTTTCCAGTTGGTATTCTGGATTATATTGAAGCTTTTGGTACAATTCCTCACAGTGTCTATCTAGACATATTGCCTAATTGTGAGATTTACAGAATCATGCTATGCTGCATGATGAATTGTCTTGATAAAGCTCAGAAGATTGTAATGAATGACTACACCTGACTGGCAGCTGATCACTAAATGTTCTCCAGGGCTCAATTCTAGGACCCGTCCATTTCCACATTTTAATCAGTGGTCTGGATGCAGTTGAGGGAATCCCTGGTGAATTCGCTGATGATACTAAACTAGGAAGTGCTGCTGATTCCTTGAGGAACAAGTTTTGTGGAGGGATTTAATTGGAAGCACTAGGCAATCAGTAGAATAAGTGCAGGATTCTGCACTTGGAATGGAGTAATGCTGGATGTAAATACAGACTGGGAGATGCATAGCTGTACAGAAGTCCTTCAGGAAGATATCTGGAAGTGCTGTTGGCAGCAGGCTCAACATGATCCAGAAGTGTGTTCTGGAAGACAAAAAGGGCAAACAGCAATTTGGAATGCATTGAAAACAACAGTCAGCTGGTAAAAATAAGTCCTCCCATTATATTTAGTCTTGGTGTGGCCTCACTCAGAATACTGCGTGCAGTCTGGGCACTACAGTTTAAAAAGAGAGTTAAGATACTTGAATGCATCCAGATTAGGGCAACAAAACTGGTAAAACTGCTGGAACGCAAGCTTCTCCTAAGAGGAGAAACTGTGTGGACAATTAGTTTGTTAAGACTGGAGAAAAGGAGGTTGAGAGTAGACCTAACTACTCTCTACAAGTTCCTGAGGAAGGGCATTGGAGAGGGGGGTGTTCGTCTTTTCTCCCTGGTACATAATGACAGGATGCATGGAAATGCTGCATCAAGGGAGGTTGGGACTAGACAGCAGAAAAGACTTTTCTGAAAGAGTAGTTAGGCACTGGGACAGGCTTCCTAGACAGATGACTGGTGCCTCTCATTTCTCTGTGCTTATGAGGAATTTGAATAATACTCTTAATTATGTTTTAGCTTTGGGTCACTTGGAAATAGTCCGATAATTGGACTCAATGATCTTTATTGGTCCTGCATCACACAGGTTAAAGTATGAGCCACAGTTACATAACATGTAAGAGAAAAAAGTTAAAACTCATATAGGATTAGTGGATAAATAATTATCTCACTTCCCAAGAGGATTTCCTACACTCTGGGGTACATAGAGGTGGTTTTCTTTCTTTTCACAGAGTTAACTTCTATTTAAATGAATTAAATATTTTCTACAAACGAACAGGAATCAAAATATGTCACTTATCTGCAGATTACCATAGCTACATGGGTGTGAAAGAGTTATCTTTTTGACTTCCCAATTTGAAACACATTAAAGTATTCTAGAAAACTTAGTAGTATTTATTTAGTGTTTATTTAGAAAGCTTTTTTTCTAGTATTTATTTAATAAGTAAATTCCAAAGTATTCTGATAGCTTTGACTGAAAATTCTCATCCCAGAACATTAGTCTTTAGTCTTATACTTCTGTGGCAAGAGACAATTCAATTCTATCTCTGTTCTAACTGATGGAAAAGAGAGGATCATAACGCTGGATTTTTCTAAGAGCTTGCTTCAGTTCAGTTGTTCACTGTAAGGAAGCATCTTTGTCTTTGATTTGAAGAAGGGAGCAGGAAAAAAAAAAAAACATTTCTGTCTACTAGTTCATTTCAAAGCAGAAGAAAGTGAGAGACATCTACAATCTGTCCATCAATATTAATTTCTGTAGAAGGTATGAGTGTCTTGCAAATCTCGTGGAACATTTATTAAATGCATAACTGGCAGATGAATGTGAAACTCATTCATGCTCAAAGCCTTAATGCAACAAAGCCTGTACAGTATCTTTAGACTGCTACTTCACGCCCATATAATAAATACAAGTTCAAAAAAAAAATTATTATGAGAAGCTTCATTCTGGAATATACAGTCTACAACATTTTTCTAAATTCCCAATTTTCAGTAAGTAATATGAATTTTCTTTAACACTAGTTTGTAGATGTACCACAAAATCCAGGCCAATTCTTGTGGGCTTTATTCACAGTATAGAAAATGCTAGAAAACTGTTTATGAGAGATCAGGTTTTCAGCATTTTTGAACTTACAGATGATATTTCATTTGTCCAAAATATGCCTCAAAGAACACAGAATGGACAGCATCATCTGGGCCAGTCAGTTTCCAGACTGTACATGAAGTTATAACTTTTCAATCCCTTACATCACTTTATCACAACCCACTTAAAAGTTGGCTAGTTTCCTCATTTCACTTCTGTAGTTGAACTGTGTGCTATGACAGCTGTTAGTTTTCTTCTAAAGATACTTACTTTGCCACAAATAAAGAAGAACCTACTACTAAAAATCCTTTTTTGACAAGAAGAATGCAGCACTCATTTGACTGCTATTTTTCTTATCAGACATGACAGCCTTCAGTTTGCCTCAACTTAGATTTTTATTTGATTATATCCTACCAAAAGACCAAGAAATATAATGTATTTCTTTATATGGACATTTTTAACCAAAAGAATATACAGAAAGAATATGAAGCATTTTCATAAAACTTATCTATGAGGGGTAATTTTTATTTTAGTTTATTTTCCTTTTGCTATTTTTGATATTGCATCTAATACTATGCAATTTACTTAAGAGAACAAATTATGTTTTCTTTCTAAGACACTGGGAAACATTCTAAGTTAAAACTTCTCTGCTTTCTGAGCAGGAGATTGAGAAGGTTCTTTACCTATTATTATTCTTGTGTTTAGATCTTTGCCCTTAACAACAAAGTGATCTTGTTCCTCTGTGCCAAGGAGAGCAAACACAGAAAAAGATCTGTAGAGTTTGAGTCCAATAAAAATGCTGAACAGGAACAACTTGGAATATGAACCAAGAAACAAATCCCTTAAAATGAGCTTGTTTGGAGTGAAAGATTGAAAAAAAAATTGCAAATATTTTTCTTTATTAAGTTATGTAAATGCAAGTTCAATTTTGTTAAGCTAGAACAAATAGAAAATTCATTTGACATAAAACTTCTGAGAAAAAATTATCTTCTACTATGATAGCAGTGAAAATGAGAAATTCATGAGAGTAATGACAATATACCTCTCTACTTTCTTGACTTGGCTTTGTGAGGCAAAGTGATGCTGTCACTGTGCTTTTCTTTATGACGAGTTGCTTTGGCAGCCACAGAGACAAGGAAGATTACATCAGATAGATAGATCACACCATAGGTTTTCAGGCCTGTTGTATTCTGATTAGGCTGATGAACCAGAAAAGTGTGCAGAGACAACACAGAAACAAGGCTGTGATATTATTCCACCCTTCATCGGTTTGTTTTGGTTGTTTCTTTTATGTTTTTAAAGTAAAACACTGTTGTATGGTTATGATTTTAAGCCACTGGGGACTATAGATTGAGTTTGCTATTACATATTTGAGAAATTACAGAAATAAAAAGTAGAAAAAAAAAAGAAAAATAGTTCTAGCTCAGTTTTTAGAGCAATTATAGAAAAGCCGGTGATGTGAAAAAGTACCTACTCCTATATTCACATAAGACTTGATGTATTCTTCTATAACTGTAGTGGTATTATGACAAACTCATTTTGTGTTCATTAAGGCTAGAAGAGATATATTATGTTGCTAACACAGACTCTGCTTGAGAAGCTGCAAAGGGAAAATGCGCCTTTTAATTTTTGTAATAGTGTTATAATATTGTTAGCATTACTCTCTGTTCACTTCCCTGTAAAAACCAGTATTGCATTTCTTCTTTTTTGATTGACATTGTGCATTAAGCTGAAATTTTCATCATGCTAACGAAATTACACTTCTTTATTTCTCCTTCAGTGTTACATTTGTTTCACCACTTGTTCTATTCAGAGATGGTCAGAATTCTTCTGATGAATCTTCATGCAATCAGAAAATGCCAATACATTCAGAGAAATTTGAAGCACAAACACTGAAGTCCAAAGTAGTGTTATTTGAATATATGCTTCCTGACAAAACAGGAATTTTTCTACAAGTTTCTTATTCCCGTATTTATTATTTGAAACTTGTGAAGCAGCATCATATTAGAACTCCCAATTAAATACTTAGTCAAAAGGGTAATGTAAGTTTTCTTAATTGTTTCATTATCTGGATTTTTATTTGTTTTTCATACGTAGGTAAATTAATGAAGAGTTTGTGTATGTTACACACACATACATACATACATGCAGAACAAATGTCTGTCTCTATGTACGTAATAGTTGTTCTCAAAGAGATTTACTAAATTCTATTAAATACATTTGTGATGCTCCCTACAGTTGCTAAGTAGGAATATCATACTTACGCCTCTGAAAGCAGATTTATTCCTATAGTTCCATGTCATCCTTTCTTTCTTTTTATACTGTGCATAATTTATATTCCTTTCATTTTTCTTCCAAGATTTAGGGTCTTGTTTCCTGAAAAGTACTTTTTGGTGTGTTACACTACACTTCTAAGATTCCCAAAATCCAGAGTTGTGTATAAAGAAGGAAGAACTTACTGATAATTGCATTCATATCTTCACAGAATCATGGAAATACAGAATCACAGAATCACAAAATGTTTAAGTTTGGAAGGGAGCTCTGGTGGTCATCCAGTCCAACTTCTCTGCTCAAGCCAGGTCGCCTAGATGTGGTTGCCCAGGATCAAGTCCGTGTGGCCTCTGAAAATTCTCAAGGAATGAGAGCCCACTGTCTCTCTGGGCAAACTAATAAAAATTATTAGTAGTCCAATTAAATTAATGCTAATACTACAGTTCCAATTATCTATTAGTTTATTACAGCTAATTTATAGTAACAATGCAGTTAATTTTTAAGTTCCCTGACATAGATCTCAATTCATGATTTTATTCTTATTGTCCAATATATTGATAAAACAAGTGTCTCAAGTTCAATGGAGTATGATGGTATTGGCAAATTTTGCTTTCTCCTTGCTCTTGGGTATGCTGGTGATTATTTTATATGCTTACCAACACCATCAGCTTACTTGCTTTTTCTTCACTTGTCTGCAATGGCACTTTTTTATTATCTATTATCAGATGTTGATTTCTTCTTTTCTCTCTTTGATACTCTGAGGCTACTTTCCCCAGCTACTTGTTTACAAGCTGTTAACTATTTGAGATTAGCGTTTACAGTCAAGGTTCTGGGCCTGCAAATGAATGCCCCTGTGGTCGCCCCATGGCTGCAATCTCGTATACTACAACTAGTGTTTGTTCTAGTGTTAAGGATCTTTCTGCAGAACAGTTATTTTTAACTACTCTTTACATAAACATATCCATACAACAGTAACAGTAGAAATTACCCCACAACAATGGAATAGGGTGAACTTAAACTAAACCACTGACTATTCACCTGGTCATTCTCCAGTCAACCAAGGCAAGTGCAGAGAAAGACTGATAATTCCTGTGGCCTGTTACTGGTGATTTCAAGATTACATTTACTGTGTTAGGAGGCTACAAATGCTTCTAGAGCTTCATGAAGTCATTATAGCATTCAAAAAATGTTAGAGTTAGGATGTTTTATGAGAATATGCTATGTCTTTTACTTCTATTAGTAGTCTCCTGATTATATCAATTCTGATTTTAAGATATTGACAAATAATTTTCTCTGCTTTTCCTTCCACTTTCTAGAATCTCCTTACAAATTAGTTGCCAAAGTCCCTGAGCAACTAATGCCGTTACCTATAAATCTCACATTTAATTTTTGTTTCTACTTGGATTTAATAGCAAATCCATTGACAGTTTTGAAGCACATAAATGTTATGCTGATCACTGCCAATTATAGTCCTAGGGACATATTTGCGTAGCAGGTGGAGAGATGCCTGGGTTTATTTAGCGTACTGTGGCCAAAAGCAAATTCAAGCTGACTCCTCAGATTGTAAAAGCAATGTAAAATTCTTACATCCTCCTTGGACATGACTGAATTGCTGAAAGTTTTAAAGATCTCTC
>PPHD01028236.1:0-10940 GCA_002909625.1 Bambusicola thoracicus
CAGTGGCTTTTTGGTCTTTGTGCCCGTAGATGATTTACATAATTGCAACTGTCACCAGCACGATGCAGGCGTACAAACACACTCAGCCCTTGTATTCTCAGGTGCAAGGATCTGCAATCCATGCTCAGAGCACTTCGGAAACAAGCCTGACACGTGCTATACAAAACATCACTTTACTGGAGCAGGAAGGCTGCTCTTTCTGACTTATATTTCTGGCTCATATTTGGAGAAGATGAGATTATGCAAACACCAGACTTCTGAGACCACGGATTTGCCCTGACAAGACCATTTCAGCTTTTCTTCCTCTTCCCCGAGGCCAGCACTGGCGCCATTCATTAGCAAAAACCCATGTGCCATGTGGGAAACACCAAAACCGAGTGTATACAGCTTTTCTGGGTAATTTCCATCTCTTCCCGTTACTGGGGAAAAGGGCACGTGAAGGTATCGGGCTGCTGCAGTCAGGATGCTGTGCAAGCCAACGCTGCACTAAAAAGCAGCACCAGTGCATTTCTATCTCACAAGGAACAGCCTTTGAAATGTGACATCGGCAGCTTCTCTCTGGGATTCAATGTGGAGGATGCTGCCGCTTTTCAGTGCTGCTAAATTCAGCTCGGAACGAATGGAAAAACACTAGGAAAGGAATTCTATGTATTCTAAACAAGCATACATTAGCACCCTACAGGGGCACAAACCCGGGCAGTACCAGTCGCTGCTCTGTTCCAGAGAGCCTGACTATTAGTCACATTTATGCCTGGACCGCAGCAGCCAAACACTGTAGTTGGACACATGAGACTTGCACAGACAATCCCAGAAACTCATTCACCCTGTGCCAAATGACAACGTACCGCCAGCTCGAGGGGGATTCTCCCTCCAAGAGCAGGGGGAATATTCTGTTTCCAACACGTAATAAGAGTCAGAGGAGACATAAAACTTGGCACCAGGCAGGAGCATACGAAGCAGCAGCCTGACAAGGCACTTGTCCTCGGGAAGCCTGGAGTCCCAGCATGACAACAGGAGGAAGTGCAGAGAGCCCTCCTCATGGCGTCTGCATAGGAAGAGAAATTGACTGCACCGCTGAACTGGGAAAGTAGAAGCAAATCAGAGTGCAGAATGAGAGAATCACAGCAGACGCCAATATTCTCCTGTCTTCGGGAACGTAACATCAACATTTCAGTCTTTTTCGTCAAGCTCTTAATAGTAGTCTCTTTAGGTTACTGAGGATTGTCTGCACAGCCTATAGGGGAGTACAAAGGCAGGAAACTCTCAGGAGATTTGACGTTTTACTCAGTGTGGAGAACGTGCCAAGCTTTTTGTGAACAAAAGAAGACTGTGGGTTTGGTAATGCTGCAAAGGACACAGCTGAGATGCTGGCTGTGCGTAGGCTCTGTCACTGCTTCTGAAAATGCCACACAGCCATGACTGAGGCAACACTGAACTGGGGCCCGAACAAAGAGCACGCAGCTGTAAGCCTGCCTCACTCTCACAAAAGATCTGTCACTGCTGCAACTTCATTTCACACATTCATGACATTTACTTTCACAGACCGTTTTCACAGCGCTGCACAGAGCAGGCACTCTGTGTACTTCCTCCATCAGAGAGCAACAGCTCAGCTCCCAGGTGGGAGCAGGCAGGTATGAGCAGAGAGATGAAGTCTAACAGGACTCCCACTGCTGCTCCCTCTACATGAGAGTTCACAGAGGTGCCACTTAGTTTAGAGCACTGACTGCCATCATTACTGGAGGCAGCAGCAACTGAATGCTCCCTGTAGATCTGAACTCTAATTTCCCTCTGTAGTCCTACTTGGGGTACAAGGACACAGGCTTGCCTTTCCAGGGGACTAAGGGAAGGTAAGCATTGGCTCCGAGACTCATTCATGAAGAAATCCCCCAAACAGAGAGATCCCCTCCTTCCCAACAAGCCTTCCTCATCCACCCACCATTTTATGGGGGTGATATGAGGCTGGGGGAGACAGCAAGCATCTGCTGATGCTTCAGGAGAGGACAGGACACCTGAGGTATTCACACTTACTTCAACTGTAAGTTATCCATGATAAGACAGGAACGTTCCACTGGGACAACCAGCTTGGGAAGCCAGAGCAGCTCCATCACTGGAGGGGCCAGGGGCTCGATTCTCCTGCATTGTAGGGGGACTGAATCTTACTGCAAATGAAAGCAAAGGTATGCCACTTCCCAGACAGATCTGACCCCAGCACCATAGGAGCAAATTGCAATCCTGAGAATGATGCTACTGCTGTGGCTTATGCTGGTGAAAGCAAAGCTGAAGGCACCTCTAAGCCACGCTGATAATAGCTGAGAGCCATGCTCACAGACTTTTAAATTCCAACCTCCTCCTCTGCTCCATGTGTTATACTCCACTCCTGGTCTTTCTTACTGAGGCTGAGCTAGCTGCTTTTAAATCTGAAGGATGACCCCTACTCTCTATACCATGAAATAGAAATTATGTTTCTTTTGCCAATAGGTAAGTTCTATTATTGAAATGAATGTTCTCCCCTCAATGCCTGTTTCTTAAGCCTGCCTGAGTAACAGAATATTCTGTAAATATATTCCTGTCAGCTGGCCAACACACTGATGCTATTTTCTGTAATACGGGTGTATTTTTATAGCTCTCCCCTCACAAATACTTTGTGAGTCTCTCACAGATGAGAAGAGATTCATTTTCTATGTGAGAGGAAGATAGTGGGATAGATGTTAATGCAGCAGATTGAAATATAAAGCATCCCAGAGACATCATTGCCAGTAGGCAATTATCTTTTCTTCGCTTGCAGCAGTTTGCGAGTTAGGTATGAATGAAGCTCCTACCCTTTGCTCTCCACTTTCTGCTTTTCCTACTAAGCAGAAAATCACAGAGAAGCCTCAGTGCCCACATTTAATAATGTATCTTTCTAAGAACCAACTCAGGATTTTAAAAGGATTTTCATTCTTACAGGTCATGATCACATACAGGAGGCTCTGTGCTCATTTTAATTCACCTTCCCTCAAAAAAAGCAAAACAACCCCAAACATTTTTAACCCTTGCATCTGCTTTCAAAAGTGCTCGTATTCTCTGGCATGAGTCTGTTCATCATGTTCTGTTTTATTAAAGCTGCCAAAATCTGGGGTTAAACTGCAGTCAGCCAAATTTCAGACCTCTTCAGGCTCAGGAACAGTTCAAAGCTGCTTCTCAGCACACAGTGGGGTCCTCCACACCAAAGCTTCACAGGCAGAATCCCACTGAGCTCAGCCAGCAGCTTCATCCTGGAGGCACGTGTATCTTTGAAATAGCTTCACCTGCATTTTGTTTCAGATACTTGTCAGAGAAGTCTTAAGATATGTCAGCTTTTCATTTCAATACTCATTTGATTAAAGTATGACCAAGCAGAAGGAACCATCATAGAATCATAGAATGGCCTGGGTTGAAAAGGACCACAGTGATCATGTAGTTTCAACCCCCAGTCTAGTGGTCACCAACCGCTGGGCCAGGCTGCCCAGAGCCACATCCAGCCTGGCCTTGAATGCATTTAGGGAATGAACAGAGCTAAAATGTAGAAACACAAAGCCACATCATGTGAAGCAGTATGTGGTTTTCTAGCTTTCTTTATGCCCTTAGGCTTATGCTAGTCCTGACCAGAAGAGTCCATCCAACCTGGAATCGGGAAGGTGTTTATGTTCCCCACTATGAGGCTCACTCTTTACATTCCACATGTGCTGAGTCTTGTGAAGCTTCCAAAGGAGGGCAACTCAGCTGTATAATCTGTGGTAGTGGAGTATGTGTTCACATACAACGATAGAAACCGCCTCCTAGCATTCATTTAGTTTCTTTGCATTTTTCTCTTCCTTTAGCTTCTTCACTTTCTTACACTCAGTCTTTGTCAGGGACATTTTCAGCTGCCATTTAGGGACTTTAGGACATTAAATGGTTTATCTGTTTGCTGTTTTTCTGTCACTAATCTGTTTTTTTTTTTTGAACCCACACAAATCAACATTCACAGCATCCTGTGGCACTGAATTTGTGTTTAGCTATGTGGTATGGCATAATTTTATTTTACTTTTCAAGTTTACCACCTACCACTTTCATATGTACAATAAGAAGCAACGCACTGCTGTTCCCATTGATCATCAGCATGCTGCTCCTGATTCATACAGGCCTGTACTGTACCCTCATCTCAGCTGCTTCAACAAGTTTGGAGCTCTCTATTTCAGTTCAATCAAATCCTTTGCCCAGTGAAGCTACTGTACTGAGGGTAGAAAAGAAACGGTCTGGCCACTATAGTGCACATTAACACAGTACATGTTTCTCTCAGGCAACTTTTGACTTTGCTCGCAAAGATTTATGATGACTCTTCAGGAGAGACAGAACAACAAAGGCATCCAGATTGATCTTGTATTTATTGCACAAGACTGGGAGAAAAACCACACTTTTCTAAGCTCACTTCAGGATCTTTGGCAAGCTATTTCTGTTGTTTCAATATCTCAGGCTATTATATAGCCTTTTCAAGGCTAGAACAGCCATGCTCTGAAGGAAAACAAGAGATACTTGGTTGGAAAAAGTTGTAAAGGTAGAAGAGAATACAATACTTGTAGATGAAGATCAGATTTTGAACACAGTCTCCTATTGAACAAAGTCTCTACCTTTAATATGGAAGTATACTAAAACAAGCCTAGTCACTATGAACTAAAAATCAGTCTAAAAAGATCATGAAACACTCAGATGTTAGCCCTCTACTGAAGTTTGCTTAGTTCAGGAGGAAACACATTTCAGCAGTTTTAACTAAGAAGAGAAGCTGTGTTTACACAGTTACGGTGCATTAAATACACTGCATTTTGTCTGTGCAATTTAGAAAATTGGTCAGAAGCTGCCATCAAAGAGGTGTTCTGTAACACCTACACAGTTAAACTCAGACTGTAAATCCTCCCACCTTGTTTTAGAAGGAGGGAGAAGATTCCTTCTCCCAGAAACTACTGCAGGCCCTGCTCCATTTGGTAGTGCTGGTCAGACTGACGCTCATCCACAACTGTATCTAGACACCAACTCTCAAAGAGTTGTATGCAGGGAACAACATTTGAGTGCAATACCTGCAGGGAATCAGTTTGCTTAACCCATCCCACCCCTAAATGCACCTTGCACCTCCCCCACCCCCCAATAAATAAACAAAAACAACACTTGGCTCATATAAAGTAAGAAGGAAAATGCCATGTCATATATATTCTGCTCATAAATTCCAATTAGGAATATTGGAAATAATATCTAATCGGAAGTAAGATTTAATTGAAGTTAAACTTTAAATTAAGAACTGGATTCTGTAACTGGATTGTTTTGTTGTTGGCTGGCTTTGCATTGTAACAGCAGACGAGTTTGGTTTGAGGCCCAGGAGGCTGCTCAGACACTGGTTTTGAATCCAAGAGCAACTCCACACAGCCTTTCTCCTTCTCCCTCCTCTCACAGTGGAGATGTGCTCAGCTGATTACACAGGCATCTCCAGCCCACTGCAGTGTGAAATGAACCAGATCTGCTTAAATCACTTCCATAACTTATCTTCTTTCTTTTACCTTGAAAAGCAGCTGTAAATTCAGAGGCTGTTATGACTCTGAGCTAACACGTGCCTGGCAATGAGAGCTACCTCATTACCAAGAAAAAGATAAGGCCTGGAAGAAAATTATGCCTCTCCTGCAACGTGCAATGCTCAAGGCTAGATTTAGCCATGACACAGAAATAACCTGCCCCGGCAGTGTGACACACAGCATGCTCTGCATCCTGGAAATGGAGGGCGGCTGCTGCTGCTTTAGGCTTTGCCTGCTGCATCCGAGCCTAATGCTTCAGGAAGCTGAAGATCAAAGCAAGCTGACTTCTCCAACCTCATTAAAACTGCAGGATGAGGGTGGGAATTTGGTAGATGGACATTTCCCCACTACAGAAAATCTTTCACTAAAAGCATCATTACTCTGCACCATTAAAGGTCAAAAAGACTTCAGTAAATCTTACAACAAATGGCACATCTGTCCCAATATCATCTTAGCCAGCCATCAGCCACAGAGGTCTCAAGGGGTAAATGAAATAGAAAACCAACAGATAAATCATATTTCAGAAATAACAGTCCTCTGGCCAACTCAGACAGCAACATCAGACTTCGACTTGAACATATGAAGCATTTCATTTTGTGCAAACAATTTTTCCTTACATTAAATTCTCATTAATTTTAATTATCACGCTATCTAAATTCTTGTTACATTAACCAGCCCTGAAGATATGTTTTGTTTCAAACTACAAAGCATTCTCTCTTCTTCTGGATTGTTTTTCAAAACTGTAACATTTACTTAACCCCAATAACAATCATTATAAAGGAGAAAGTTGAATCATGTGGCCAGAGTGGCAAACACCAAGTTTGCAGCACTGCTAATCTTCCTCTGATCCCTTCTTCCAAGAGGCTGCTCCTCACAATCTGATCAAACTTGAAAGCCAACAAGTACATGCTTAGAGGGATTAGCTAGTGAAGCAGAAAAGGAGAGTGAGCATAACAGAAGTGGTTCGCTGTGCAAATTTCCTCACGCTCACTCCCCAGGGCTCACGTATTAAACACCTTTAATATAGCTTGAATGGCAACCCATAGTGAACATCTACCACCCCTCCTCTGTCAACAGTCAACAAAACCCTGAACTGAAACTGGCCTTAATTCAACACTGAAGAAGCAGATCATAGAATCATAGAATCACAGAATCACTCAGGTTGGAAAAGACCTTAAAGATCATCAAGTCCAACCACAACCAAACCACACTACCCTAACTCACAACCCTTCGCTAAATCATGTCCTTGAGCACCACATCCAAACGGTTTTTAAACACATCCACCTCCCTGGGGAGCCTATCCCAGAGCTTAACAACCCATTCTGTAAAGACATTTTACCTGATGTGGAGCTAGAGAGGTAGCTGCAGTCCCACCATTTACATCCCTTAAAACACTCTGGCTTTCATTTAGCTTCAGGTTAACTGAATAGAGAAATTCCCTAGAGACCAAAACGGGACACAGGAAGTTTGCAGATGTTGATGGATGAAGAGTGGGAAAAAAACACTGCTGAAGCCCAAATAGTACCTCCTATCATTGTTCTTGCCTGTGATTGTTATGGATTCTGAAATGGTGAGACAAACATCACTACATGAACAACTAAAGAATCAGCACACTAGGCATTAGACGCTGTGCATAACAGAGAACTACCAACCTACTGCTACACAAAGTACTGTGTTAACTCGGAGTCTACTTGGAATCTAGGTGATAACACAGAAATCTGTCAGAAAACCTCACGCGGTGACGGCCACAGCACCGAGTGTGGATGATGCCTGAGTGCTCAAAAGAGCCCAGAGGAGCAGTCCCACTGTCATCCATACACCCTCATCTTTACAGAAAGAGCTTTTCTTAAAAGAACATAACTGTATTTACTTCCTCCTTCCCCAGCTCAAAAGGAAAAGTGGTGACAGCCAGGAACACTTGCAACATGAACATGCACAAATTTTCACACACTCAGTGTCTGTCAAGCTCTGCCCCCAGATTTGTCATATGCATAAAGCACCTACACTCACATAATACACTTCATGCTTTGGTTTTTTTCTAAGAATAAGCACTCTCCAGTGGAACTCATGCCCAACTTTGATACATGTGTATGACCTGGAATCAGGTGGCCTCAGATTCTCTTACAAATAACCTTGTTTGATGCTCGCCTTTGTTGAATGAGGGCAGATGTTCTGTAATTATGTTTTCCTTCTTACCAGGGTGAGAAGAGAGCTGCAGTATAAGAGCTGCTTCCTGCAGTGCTGATACCTGTAGCTGAGAATAAACAAGCAAAAACTGCTCATTTGCTCTTAAGTGTTTTCTTTCAGCATTTTGGTATTTTATATGGACAGAGAAACCAGATGAAACATCTTCATTTGTTACCTTTTTCTCTGCTCCATTCTCCTACAAAGCTGCTATGGTTATGCCCTGACAGTAAAATACTGATGTCTGAATTTCTGTTCCCCATCTATTTCATAATCACTGACAGTAAGACCTATAAAATAATTTGTTGAATAATCAAGTTTCATACATCTTCACAAAACTTACAAATGCCTCTTTTGCTATGTCCCTTTCAAGAATGAACACTATGAATGTTCCAACCCAGACGATTCTACAACCAGCAATCTATTCTCATTATTAATGCAACCTCCATTATGCAACCTGAGTTTCCTATTGCTATGAATCTGCCTTCATTCACTCATATTCCCTACCTCCTTTTTGAGGGAAATACACGAGTATCCTTCTGAACAGATAATGTAATATATATATTAAGATAACATAAGGATATATATAGGACAATATAAGGATAATATCCTTCCATTTAGTCTCACTTTCATAATGATGCACCCAGAATGAAAAAAATAAAAGCAGACAACTGTCAGAGAAAGAACAAAAGGTCAGAAAACTGAAATCCTTCTGTAACATCATTCTACAATTAAAAGCAATGAACTCTCAGAGCTGACCCACAAATGTTACTTAAGATCAAATCAGCTGTATGAGAACTGCTGAGGGTGAAACAGGATGCCCTGAATAATTCCATTCATCTCCCATTTGCTTTTTGTAGAACAGGCAAATTACCTATTACCATACCCATAGCAGGAACAGCCCAAAGTAGGGCTATGCACCACAGTTCTCACCTCACAGGTAATGCAGAAGTGAGACTGAGGACCCACTAAGAAAAAGGGATACCTTTAAAATGAACACTGCAATTATTCTGCTTCTGAAAATCAATACACATTCCTTCTCATTCCAGTGCTCCAGCATAACTAGGGCTGTGCAAGGGCCTCAGAAAGCAGATTGGTGGGCCTTTTTGGGGACAGGAGGACCTAAAAGCATCAAATCCCACCACCATACATGAGAGGTGATTTTCACTCCTCCAGAGCTGCACTCCAGTTTTGCTGTTCTGTGCACTGTAGTTTTCTTAATTGTTGTGTTTTATATGAAGGTTTGAATTAGGTTCTATGGAGTTTAGCCACTGGTATCAGCTCCAAGAGACCTCTGTTTCTTTGGAGAAACAAAACTCACAGCAGTTTCTGATACAGTAATTTTACAAGTCCACTTTTCAACTTGAAGCCGAACATGCAGGAATAAATTTGGAGACACGAAGGCAACAGATTGGGTGGAGGGACTGAGCACCAATGATATTCAACACTTCCGAGAAGATCCTACAATGAAAGTTGGAATTGCTCATTTCAGAGAATTAAGCCAAAATGTTTGCTTCCTAATGAAGCCTGGGACCGCAGTAAGATCTTCCTGGATATGTTCGCTGCTTGTACATCTTGCGCATGGATTTACATAGGGAACTGGTGTGGGGGGCATGCAAGAGCCCTCTTTTGCCACCCCCACGTTGGGCACTTCATGCCATCCCTAGAGGAAACTGCAGAGTCTGCCCTATGAGGGCTCAGCTGCACTGCTCACTGCCCTGCCACCCTGCTTTCACTACAGCTTGCTCAGTAAGAGCAGTTAGCTACACTGAGCCCTGCATCTGTGCTTTGATGCAACCATCCCTAAACAGAAGATCTCAAATTCTAGTAATTATTGTTCATAATTACCCACCATCGAGAGAAAACCCCCTTCTGTACCAATCTTTTTCTTTTTTGTGTGTTGGTTTTTTTTTAAGCTCAAATGCACTTGGACCCGTGACCTCAATATTGTTATGTTTTAGTGGAGATACCTCGATTCAAAAGACTACATGCAGCACAGACCTTGTCATCCTAAGGAATTCTACCTTATAAACATCTACTTCTCCCCTCCCAGTTACAAAAGACATTTTTTCCCCAAAACTAAAAAAAATCATGTCTGTGAAAACCAAACCATGAAGGATTAAAGCACTCGACTCTATGCTTATGCTAACAGAACAAGTCAGATATTTAGCTTAGGCGAACGATGTTAAAGGTGCACCAGCAGCCTTTTAGCATTTCACAGATGACTGAAGAATTAAGGAGGATTCTCCATAGCCCTCTTCAGATTTGCCTGTATATTGGGGAAAGGGTAAAACAGACTGCGAAATGATTGAAACGATGTTATAAAAGAGAGAAGGATATAAATAGGTCTAGGAACGCTCATATTCTAATCTGTGTTTTTCTACTCAATTTTGGTTTGTTCTGAGCAAATCCCTTATGAACTGCATGTCGAGACATTTCTATAATGATCTGGTGAACAAGCATTATTTATGGCAAGATTTATGTAACTACCTACACGTGGGAAGCTCAGCACAGCGTATTTTTAGCATCAGATAGCACAGGCTTCAAAATAATGACAAAATCTGAATGTTTAAAGAAACCAGATCACAGCGCAGAACTCAGTTTTCAATAATGGCTGTTTCAAAGTGTTTCCTCTGTACATGGGAATAATTAAAAGCTACATGGACATTGAGAAGGTTTCCTATCACCTTCTAACATGACAGGATTATTTGTATTGCAGTAAGAAGCTGATATATTTGAGGAGTGCACAAAACCCGTGACAAGAGGCAGTGCCTGCCCTGGAGAAGCCTCAAACTAAACAAGTGGAACCACTGAAGGATAGAGGCGTGAAACCAAGAAACAAAGAGCTGGAGGGATGAAAATCTACTCAGATGCTATTGGAAAGGCCTGGAACACAATCAAGCTTTGCAAGACCCATCACAGTACAATTCTTTTATGGATTTATCTTTAACAACCCTCCTACTACCTGATACATTGACCTTGCTCTAATGGAGCTAATGATGGTGCCATTCCTAGATTGACACCACATGCACTGCAGCCTGCATCAGAACCTTGCACTTTAATCAAGAAGTTGCACTGCATGGCATACACAGTGCAAAAGCCACATGACGCTGGAGCACAGAACCAATGTGCTTACATCAGAAAACACCTTGAAAATATTTGGTTCTATTGTTTGTTTGTTTGTTTGTTTGCTTGGGG
>PPHD01028238.1:0-10939 GCA_002909625.1 Bambusicola thoracicus
TCAGGGAGGACAAGGAGGTCTTTCCTACTAAATTATCCAGCTGTCTTCTCAGTTCCCAAATTCTGTAAGTAGATTTGTGCTTTGTGTTGTTTGGAATACACGAACCAGTTTTTAAAATGTCTCACACATCATCATCTTTTTACTTATAAAACATCAATTAAAACATAAGGTACAAACCTAGAGCTATACGTGGCCCTTTTTTATGCCCCTCTTAGGAGTGTTTAGATTTAGAAAGTCCCACCCATCGTGGCAGGAGCCTCCATTGCCCCATTATCCCTAAATGGGCATAATGCAAAAACCTCTTTCCCTGCTTGTTGGCTGCCAAAGCTGCAGCGCAGTTAGTAAAATCACTGCCATCCTTACATCTGTACAAATGCTACTGATTATTATGACTGTTTATTTGTTTGTTTACTTATTTGCCGGCTGCCCACCAAGCAAAATCAAAGCAGGGCAAAGGGACGGCGCAAGATGGCGTCGGAGTGGCCACAAGATGGCGTCGCTTGCCTGTCTGCGAGGGGCGCGCGGCCGCGGCGGCTGGCGGCGCTGATGGGGCGCGCGGCCGCGTTGGCACGCGCAGCAGCCGTTAGGACTCGCGGCCCCGCCCAGCCCTCAGCGCCTCACGGTAGATGGAGGTGGTGCAACGCTTGGACGCGGTACCCGAAGCTAAATGCAAATAAGCAAATCCAAAAGCGACGGAGTTAGTAATTTTTCCAGTCGTGTCCTCGTTGCAATGTTTGTACTTTGCATATGGTTATAATACTGCTGATTCTACATTATGCTTGCTCTGTGCTTCCATACTACGCTTGCTCGGGGGAGGAGTCTTACTGACCTATAGGTGTGACTTTTGGTATCATAATGCAGGTAGGTATTTTGGTTTATAGGTTTATAGGTGATTTTGGTATTATAATGCTAAGGGTACGTGGACACAGGTTGCCCAGAGAGGCTGTGAGTGCCCCCTCCCTGAAGGCGTTCAAAGCCAGGCTGGATGGGGCTGTGAGCAGCCTGGTGTAGAGGGAGGAGTGCCTGCCTGTAGCAGGGGGTTGGAACTACATCATCCTAAAGGTCCCTTCCACCCCAAACCATTCTGTGATTCTTTGGTTCTATGATTCTATGACCTTGAGTTTTCTTGCCGAGTTGGTGACATCACCAAAGCATCCTCATTGATGACCTCTAGTCCTGCCTGCTCTGGGATACCTCAGGTTAAAGGATACTAAGTGTTTATTCTTCTGATACTTAATACAATGTTAGTTCAGTTTTTAGTTTGTCTTCAGTAGTGGAGATGCAGGAGTCACCATTTCCTAGAATCATAGGGTGGTTTGGGTTGGAAGGGACCTCAGAGCCCACCCAGCCCCGACCTCAACTCAGGCTGCCCACAGCCCATCCAGCCTGTCCTTGGGCACTTCCAGTGATGGGGGACCCACAGCTCAGTGGCAGTGCCAGGGCTTCACTGCCCTCTGAGAAAAACAGTTTCCCCTAATATCTAATCAAAATCTACCCTCTTTTAGCTTAAAACGGTTATCTCTGTCCTATCAGTATCAGACCATGTAAAAAGTTGGTCTCCCTCCTGTTAATAAGCTCCCCTCAAGTACTGGAAGGCTGCAGCATGGTCTCCCTGGAGTCTTCTCCAGGCTGAACAAGCCCAGCTCTCTCAGCATATCTCCACAGGAGAGGTGCTCCAGACCTCTGAACATCGTGGCCTCCTCTGGACCCGCTCCAACAGCTCCATATCTTTCCTGCACTGGGGACCCCAGGATGGGACACAGTACTCCAGCTGGAGCCTTATGAGGACAGAGTAGAGGGGAACAATCACCTCTCCCTGCTGCCGCCCCTCTTTGGATGCAGCCCAGGATACCACTGGCCTTCTGGGCTGCAAGAGCACACTGCTGGCTTATGTCCAGCTTTTTGTCCATCAGGACCCCTACGTCCTTTTTGGTAGAGCTGCTCTCAATGACTTCTCCTAGTCCATATACATATCTGGGATTGCTCTGACTCAGGTGCAGTACTTTGCAGTTGGCCTTGTTGAACCTCATTTCTCCCTCTCTGAACAGGAGGCTGGTGGGACAGGATATGAAGGAGAACATATCCATTCTGGCAAAAGCTTTGTAGAAGGAGAGGAAGGCTGCTTGTGTGCCTGCATAACTCGCAGAAAGAAAAAGTACTGCTGAGGAGGGTGATACCCATCAGGAGCAAGGAAAGGTATTGCCAAAGTTGTATTTATTTGTGTTTCTGGAATATTTGATTGAATCTCAAATGGTTCCCTAGACAGTGGCAGCAAGCCTTACTGCTTGATAGCTAACAAAAATCAGTATAGCTTTCTGGAGCTATAGCCCTCTGATCTGAGGATCTAACCCTTTATTTTTACTTCTGTCTGCCTCCAACCTAATCAGCAGACCTTCCAAACCAATAACAAATAAGTTAAAACCAGCTTCATATGCAAAGCCTAGCATAAAATATCTGTATACATCTCGGAAGTCTTCACAACCTCCTGTTTTATTAGTATCTCTAAAATAACTTTTCTTTCCTGACTAATTCAGCCAGAAGCACTCAGATAATCCTCACAGGACTGTTATGTGTATTTCCAATTAAGCAATTTATAAGCACTGGCTGCAAAGAGCTTTTTGTTCTTAAGAAAATTATTTCTTCATTAAGAACAAAACAAGTCTTTTTTTACCCCTGCTTTATCTGAAAGCCCTTGTGCCCCCTTCACATATGGTTTAAGTACTGAGCTATGTAGGAGGAGATTAATCATCTTGTATCCCAACAAGCAGGCAAGACATGGCAGCTGGGTCAGCCTCACAGGGAATAGGCTTTTCTGTGTTTGTTTTCAGAGAGAAGTCAGGCAGACAGACACTTACTTTCAAGCTACTGCCTTTGCCAGAGGCAACCCACACAATCGTGAACCCTTCTGGAGTCTGAGTCATGTAGAACTGCCATAGATAAAATGAAGACAGGCAAGAGGGAAAAAAAATCTCATTCACATCCAGCTAATGAGTAGAATTTCCAAATTGCCTCCTGTTTTACAGGCTGTGTACCTTAATTAGATGAATCACAGAGGATAGAAAACACAGGCCAAAGAGCTCATAAGAGTCCACTTCATTCTTTTACACTAGCAGCATTATCTACCTCCCCATGAAGAAAGAATGTCCCTCCATTTTCTCAGACAACAAAGTCTTCTGGCAAGAGGCATGAGCTAGCGTGGAAAATAAGAGCAGAAATGATGTGTGATTGACTTGAGCTATCCGCACATGCACTTTATTCCTTTTCCTCTCCCAAAGTCTAACCATTAACATCACTTTCTGTAAGGATGCTTACCAGGCTGCTTTCTGGTTGAGGTCAGGTCCATGACAAAATGACATGAGCGGCACTGAGCAGCAACAAAGAGAACTAAGCTCAAAGATGGCCACCTGCATGTATTAGAAATTGACTCACCAGACATTTCTCTGATGTGATAACAGGAAGATAATATGAGCCTTGGGCATTCCAGGGACTCTTGAGAAGAAATTTCATGTTAGTGTAATAGATAGATTGTGTTCCCTTCATCTTTCTTTAGGGCAGATTAGAATGAGGCAGGCTCACAGTCCCTGAATGCTTGAGGTTGATACCTGGTGTCCGTTTGCAGTATACAAACATGGAAATAACAAATAAAACATAACTGGTACAGTTAGTAAACAGATAACCTGTAGAAGTAGATAAGAAACCAACACATTGTGTCAGGTAAAACTATATCCAGCAGTGCTGTCTGTTTCTCCCAGAACTGGGGAGATAGTAGTGGTGGTTCATCCGAGTAGTTGGGTGAAGAGGAAGTGTTTTCACAATGAATTTAAAACTTAGTGATTCCTTTCTCAGTCTCCATTTATCATGATATGCTCAGTAACACCGATTACTGCATGTTTTCTTTACTGAGTAGTTATTTTTCTAGCAGCACAACAAAGAAATGTGTGTTTGTAATTCTCACAGCAAGTCCAATGGTATAGTATATTTTGGTTATTCTGGGTTTATGATATCTGTTGCTTTCTTAGAGGTTATGTCAAGAGACTTGAAGGAAGATAGGATAAGTACGTCATTGCACGTGGCTCCTGGAACAGAGGAAACTCCATTGGCAAATGGAGAGTCACTGATCTGTAGGGTCAAAAAATCACATTAAGAAATGGAGATACATATTTCTGCCACGGCAACTTGAAAAAAGGGGAAGAGGACAGAGTGAAAAGCATATCGTGGTTGGTGCTGAGAGTCAGCAATGTTGACAGAATGAAATGGGAAACTGCAAATTAAATGACAGAAATAAATAAGGAAGTTGATTAAGGGACTATGGGAAGCAGAGGTGTAGAAATAATAATGTCATAGTTGGAAATCAAAGATGAGGAGTGAAAAGTAATTGTCAATGGTATGAACGTTAAGCAGGGTATGAGGCTGAACTAGAAACTGTGCTTTGTGTTGACTGCAGTGTCAGAGAGGCCAGAAAGGGGAAAATAATGTTAGGCAGGAGATAAAGTGAAACTGGGAAAGAGTGTGATCAGCCCCGAATCTTGGAAACATTGCAAAAGGAGAATCGTTGATGTTTAGACATTTAGTGCAAAGAGAGTATAGACAACAATCGGAACTGCCTAGCTATTTACCTGAAGGAAAGGGGACGTGGCAGAATCTTAGCTGTAACAAAATAAAGGGAATAAACAAGAAGACACAGTCAGGGAGAAAGATCAAGATTTAATTTTGTTTGTGTTCAGTCAGCAAGAGATGCAGGGGTGGCAATATTGCCAAAGAAAAGCTAAGCTGAAGGAAGTAGATTAGGAGCAGTGAGTCAGCTTTGTGAGTTCATGGTTGCACAACTGATAATTGAAGCTGCGGAAGAATGGTATGAAGTTCCAAGGGGGCATTTCTTTCTAGGACATACAAAGTTCGACAACACTTCGTCATCAGAGACCTGCATGAGGAGAAGGGAGCAGCAGTGGCCAGGGGCTGCCAGAATGTTCTTGGGATAGGGACACAGACTTGAGAGAAAATCCCTCTTGAACTTAAATTAATCATCGGAGCCATCACCTCTCAGGGGGATCTTCTGTGAATACAAATTAAGGACTTGTGCATCAGCTGCTGTAAAGTCTTCTGTAGCCAATCTATGAATTACCTATCTGGGTGATATATAACCACACACAAAGTATGGAGGCAGTAGTCAGATTTCTGTCTATAATTGAACTGATTAGAATTTGTTTTTTTTTTTTTAAAGCTTATCTTTGCTTTCCTACAGTACTGCTACAAATCCCACGTGGTATCCAACCACGTTTTTCTCCTCTTACTCAAGCTTTTGTGGAAGGGGAATCGCTTTGTGACATCTGATTCTTACGTACCTGCCTTAGTATCTGAGGTAGCAACCACGCTACTCTGTTGCTCTGGAAACTAGCTTTACATGCACTGTTTCATCAACCCCTTAATTCTTCCACTGGGGCACTAAATCTGGACTAAGCTGAAATACTAGGACAATAATTCTTAATCCACTGTGGAACATTAACTGAGTGTTAAGACAGCTATTTGCTGTATATTATGAACGTGGCTCCATTTCATTTCCTCTCTGGAGATGCTGATTCACTGATGGAGTGATGTTCTCCCAGGCAGGAAAGGATTAAATAGAGACAACAGACTCAGAAGTAATAAATAAGGCTGTAGAAGCAAAATTGTCTGATACTGTATTAGTTTAGAAGTGCTATGTAATCGTGTCATCAGAACTGTGCTGCTATGCACACATGCAGGGGAGCAGAGTTAAGGCTGTGTCCTTAACTTTGTACTATGGTAGTTCATGAGGTTACAGAGTTTACAGCTGGGTATTTTACACTGCAGCCTAGCACTGGGAAGGAAGTAGATAGCTATTTAGCTACAACAGCGGTGTCTCATTTTTGTTCTCCCTTAATCCTATTACAGTAAAAATGTTCTTGAAAGGAACACAAGTGCTATTTCCCCTGCATCCCAAATGCAAAACCGAGGTGCTGGAGAAGAATATGGTCCTTTCCTGTCCTTTCCATCAACAGAACATGCAGCAGAAAGCAAATATGCTTCCTGGTCTTGGTTTCTGAATGCGGTACGAGGTCACACAATCTCCTTACTAGTGTGCTAGCGCAGAAGGGTTGCATGGCTGAAAGTTAAACTCAGTGCTTCTCTAATGCACACGAAGCAGGCTAGAATCACATGCAGCCTTTCAGTGAATTGCTACGTCACGGTTTGGAGGCATCATCTTCAAAACTAGACAACCTATTCCTCTTCCCTCTTAGTTTTGTGAATCTCTGATCCAGAAGGCAGCTGTGCTGATACTGATGTACTGTCCTTCTGGCTGCCGTGGGCATTGGTGGTGGTAGCTTACCAGAGCACCCTTGCTTATGCCTGGGACAGGCAGTGCGTTGGGAATACTGGGCACAGGCAGAATAAAAGGGCTTGCAGGACTCTTCTGTCTCTCTGGGGTTATGGCCAAGTGGCACGCATGTCAGCATGTTTTTGAGTGTACTCATCTACTCCAGGGCCAACAACTAATCTACAGAAAGTGTGAATATTTGGCAGTTTCAAGGTGCAGAAGAACATCTGAGCTTGCTTGTTCCTTACAAGAAGCCATTCCACGTTGCTGCAGGACTTAGTGTTAACAAAGAAGCACGCTTGCCTCTTTTCTCCTAAGAAAACATATATAGAAAGCTGTGATTGCTAGCAAGTTATGAGTGGGTGTGAGATTGAGTCTTCTGTATGTGCAGAACTCCACAGAAATCCTCTGCCTCTGCATCTGGGATCTACAGTCTACTTCATCTAATGCAAACTGTTAGCATGCTAAATAAGACTAAAAAGAGGAGTTAATCTTTATTCCTGTGCAAAATCAATAAGGCGGAATGCTCAGTTTGATTTTCATAGTATGCTGTGCAGCTGTGAGAGAGAGATCAAGCCTCCAGGACAGGCTGTGGAAGTGACCTGCCCTCTGTGGCAGGTGAGAGTGTTCTCCCAGGCCTGGAGCACACATCTCTATACCTAGCTCTTTTTTTCTGCGGTGTGTGCTGGTACCTCACAGCATAGCTGCCCTTGCTGCACACTTTGGGGAGCCACTGTTTCACAGCAGGGTCATAGTTGACATTCTTAGCACATTCTTTTCATTTCTTCCCCCTGGCATAGCAATTGATATTCCACACACTGCTGCCTCATTTCTGGTCAGGCTATTCTTTACAATCTATTTTTAAGGTTTCCCCCAAAACTTGCCTAGTAAGAGCTTTTGTATAATTGCTCCTTAGGATTTGCATTTCAGCACAGTATTAGGTCTTGGATCTGGCTGCAGTCTCGCCTCACCTCAGCTAATTTAAACTGAATGATCTAATCACAGGAATACACTTGTTTTAATTCTCAGAACGTTATCATTCTAATCAATTTATTTTATTGTATTTTATTTCCACTTTTAGTAACTCTGTGGTTTCTGCAGTAGGTCTCCAGAACTCTCCTTCTAGTTGAAGGGGGCATAGTATCTATCAGAAGAATTTTTGGTGTATTTTCTAAGTACTTCTCATGTTTTCCAAGTTTTGTAGGTCTGACTTATTTGTGACTGGTGGTACCAGCTAGGTGGTTCTCATTCTCTTTCCTCCTTCATTATCTGCTTTAAATTTTCTTCTGTAATAGATAAATTTGTGTATCTTCCTTTTAATAGACTCACAAGGCGTCAGTTCCACCTATGTCATGGGATTTAGGTAGAAATGATGACAGTCTGAACCACATTTGCTTTCCAAAATCAAGCTTTAAAGTTTCTCTCTGGACTTGAATCTTGAATTCCCTGGTTTAAATTCGTTTCTCGATGGCCTGACTGAAGTCTTTTCTTCACTCCTCCCCCTGGGTAAATAATTCAATCTCTCTCTCTCTTTTTTTTCTTCTTTTTCTTTTCTGTGAGGATTATCTATTTGTAAAGATGTTCCTTGATGCTGTCTGCTCTTCCCTCAGGTCATTTTAGAAGGTTCCTGTTTCTAACTATTGCTCACATTATGAGGTTTCTGCACAATTGAAAAACGTCTGCTGTCATTCTTATGTATGGAGTCCTAACTTGTCCACACTAATCTGTTCTTTTTAATCTTTCCTCACTTGCTCCAAAAGGCTTTTTATTTGAATCTGTTAGGTACTGTTCCTCAAGTTCAAGCTCTTGTGATCCTGTCTGCCCGCATCCATAACCTTTTCCTTATAAATGGTTCTTAGCATTTTGACAAGATATCATAATATGAACAAAGTGGGGAGAAGTGCAGATGCTAATCACATTTATTGAATCATCTGGTTAGTGATCCTCAGCTTCATCTCCTGCCGTAATGTGCTTGATATGCTATCTTTATGGTCTCTTCCTATGAGTATAAAAATGACCTTTGGATTATTTTGCTACAATTTTAAGAACTCTATGGTATATAGGTGATCTCACTGCCTTACTTGGGAAGTTTAATAACCTGAGTACCACTGGCCTTTCTCTCTGATGGTAAGTGGAAGGAGAAGTAAGCTGCAGTCTCATCATCCCCTTGGGTGATCATGGTCTTTTTTTTTTTTTTTTTTTTTTGTAGTTGTGAGCCCATTTGAATGTCTCTCTACTAGTATAAATAAAGCCAAATAACTTGGCAAGGCACAGCTGAAGACACATGGCTACCAAAGCAAGGTGGCTGTGTCCAGGCTGCCTACAGGGAATGATCTGTAGCTTGTGTCAGCATCTCAGATAAGGAAGAATATCAGCTGACACAGGCCTGACCTATGCTAGCTAACAGGATATAGAGGCTCCCTGTTTCAGGCCTGTGTCCAGGCTAAGACGTTATGTCCTTTGAGTAAGGTGTATATCGTGCTACATTTGTTCATTTTTTTCTGTGTCTGCTGGAGACAAGAAAGAAGTTCAAGATTCCTTTTGTGTGCACCATTCTACAGGACTGAAGGTAAAGGGACTATTGCTGCAGTGAGATATGATTAGGCTCTGCGCTGCAATGAGAAAAGGCAGACATTGCAGAGGTATCTAAATTGTTTTCTAACTCTGTCTGTCAGTGATTGCTTTCTCTGTAGCTGAAGTTAGCCAGACTTTGGAAAATTTCATCTAAAATCAGCAATTCAGCACACAGGAAAATTGGAGTCAAGCAAGTATCTTGATTTTTAAGATGGTTACAAACAAGATGGTGCTTTCATTTGGAAGTTGTACTTCTTGCGGGCTTTATAAGAAACAACATCTCCAGTATCAAGTGAGCCCCTTTTGCTGTATCCAGGAACACATGAATTGGGCAAGTCATAAGCTCTGACTCATTTTAATTTGGACACCCTCAGCAGGATCTTGTCAGAATTTGGCAGCTAAATTCCTGGCTGGTGACATATGCAGCAAACCTTCTCCAGTCCTCCAGCATCTCAGTGCCAGCTCATCTGCCGGAGTGTGTGCAGCTCCATCCACCCACAGCTGGCAGCTTCTGCCAAGCAGGGTGGAGCACTGCTGTGTGAGGAGTGGGGAACAGGGCCAGCAAGCAGGTAGAGCAGATAAAGAGGGCGAAAACTGGAGACTGTTCTAGGGCTTGACGTTACAGGAAGGAAGGAACTGTAGGAAGGGAGAAAGCAGAGCCAGCAATTATATAAACCCACATCTGTACTTTCTTCTCCATCATAGAAGCAGTCCAAGGCTTTCCTGACAAATATCTGTTTTATCTGCTGATTATGTATCCTATATCCCTCAAGTTTGTTCATTGGGTTTCTCCCTTATGTGATTGATCCATAAGGATGATAACAGACAACTACTGCTACCAGTTACTTATTAGCACACAGTACAGAGGTTTGTACTGGGGACCTAAAAGGTTTCAGTTCCATTTGGAGGTCACTAGGGTTTCACATAATGTCATTTATTTTCTATTGACATGGCAAGTAACTTAATTTCAGTGAAATGCTAGGTACTTGAATTAAACCTGGCCAGAAACAGAGATTTCTGTCCAGTTGAAAATGTTAACAATTTCCATCTGCCTTGAGACTCAAGAAAAAAAAAAACTTACTGTATTTTTGTGGAAGCGCAATAGAACAAGCTGCCCTTCTCTTAAGTTTTCTGTGAGCTATGTGTCATCAATGGGTTAACAGTTATAAAGAAAATGAGGTGAGCAAAGATTATATGGAAGCTTTGATCTTATAGATACAGCATGAGCCAGAGCTTAATCCAAGATTAACATGCTGTACAAATTAATTAAAAGAAATTAATGTAAGGAAACTAGTTCTACTCTTCAGCAGGTTATTTAACATACATTTAATGCAACTGTCAGTGCAATTCCTATTGTGAAAATGAATCTCATTAGAAATATATCACCTCTTCAGATATATGTAAACCAAGTAAAAAATGAGCTTCTACCAGGTGAATTTGATGTTACTCACACACAGAACAGAGATAATGTGTGTTTCAGTATGCAGTCACTGTTGCTTTTTTCTAAGTTTATAGTTTTGCCCGGAGAAATGTCCTTAATTAACAAGGAAGAATGGACTGCTGTAAACCTTTTGATACGCAGTAGAGGAGCATGATTCTCAGGTTTTACAGATGGAAGACCTGACTAACTGAGGAAGCTTAAAAGTTCCATCCCCCATATTGATGGATGACAATTTAAAGGGAAGATCTGAAGTAACAAGAGCTCCAAACTCATATTCCTCCCCCCCTTTTTACAGACTCTTGTAACCAGCATGTATGGCTATATGGCAAACAGGTATTGGGTTGGAAAGATTATCCTGTTACAAGGTAGAAATGAAATAAAGATTGTACCTGTGTCTTGGGCTCACCAAAAGGCTCCCAGAGAGAGGATCTCCAAATACAGATCCTTCCTCCTGGGGAGTCAGCCCTTAAATGGGGTCTAGGACAGCCCTTAAATAGGGTCTTCCGGTCACTCAGGTGAAACTGCGTTCACCTGTGCCCCTGCAGCTGACTCAGCACTCACCTCAGGTGGTCAATCGGAGGTTCAGGCTG
>PPHD01028239.1:0-10939 GCA_002909625.1 Bambusicola thoracicus
AGGCAAAATGGTAATCTTATTATGTGTATTTTCCATTCATGGAGATACCACAAACACAAAAGAAAAAAGTTGTTAGCAACTAGCACTAGCTGACCCTGCTTATGAGGATCCTGCTTCTTTTCATAATATGAGAGATCTGTTCCAACCTCAATCATTCTGTCATCCTTTTTATGATACATAAGTTTGTGAATTTTGTATGTATTATAGATTTACTAGGAAACCTGGTATTATGGACATTTTATTGCATCAATAATGGAAAAAAAAGTTGTCTTTCCAGGAAATAATACAAGAAACTTTTTACTTATGAAATTAATAGTAAACAGTCTCAAATGTTGCAACACAGTAATTTATTCCATAATCCTTTGTACAACTACATAAGTTTGAGGTAGAGCCTCCTTTGGCTCTTCTCCCTTCTAGGAACTTTATTGTACACAGATAAACTCGAAGTACTCTTTCTCCTTTTTATTTTTATTTTTATTTATTTATTTATTTGTTTGTCTATTTATTAGTTGTCTTAACTGATTAAAGATTACAGAATAAATGTATTTTGTTACTTGATGAAAGCTTCATCCGTTTGAATGCTTTTAGATCATTGATCTACTTTAAATGACATCAGGTCTATTTACTGATATTTTCTTGGGGAGAAAAATCAAAAGATACATCTTTAAGTCTCTGATGGATACCTAAGGTTCCCAGTTCCAGTGTTCCTTGGTACTCTGATCGTTTATTTCCTTTTCTCCTTTTCTCTTGAATAGTTTGGGACAGAAGAGACTATTAGACTCAACTCTAGGAATTGCTCCACAGTGACACTTATATTAGAGAGAACGCTCTTCTCAATTTTAAAGGTATTCTCTGAAAGCCTGGAGAAATTAGAGGTACCAGAAGGTATGTGGATATGAGTTTCAACAAAGAAATGTAAGCTTCAGCATCTGCCTTATTTACTCTCCAACATATATAAAAATTATTTTCTTAGGCAAAGAGATCAATCTGGGAAATTACTACAACTTGTGACTGCTTCACGGAACCATCATAAATGGAAAATTAATTAACAGTTCTATATAGTGATATGTTCTATTCTGTTGCTTTAGAAGCAATTGCAAAGACTTATTAAAAATTGTTTTAAGTGTATCACCTTAACAATTCGAATCAGTCTATGTAATGAAGTTTTTATCTAGTAATGAAATAACTGATACTTTAGTCCTTACAAGACATGTTTCAGTTTATAGTTCAAATGAAATATACACAAGAAATTTGACAGAAACCTGGTATGAAACTCATTTTTACTGTTCCAAACTTTTCAATTGGTTTTGAAGAACTTTGCTGATGTCTTTTTCAATTAGAACACTTTACCAGGAGTGGAAATTTAGAAAATTGCATTGAAATTATTTCTCGAGAACTGCATCTGAAGCATCTTCCCACAGCTTTGAAGTGGAGAATCCTGTCTAAATAAGTCACCTAGACTGTTTTTAAAAGTATTAAGTATGCTGTGTAGCCTTTGGAAATTATTTTTAGTTATAAGAATTACAATTATTTGTTAATAATATTTTCTACAGCTGTAATCTCACGTGATTGATACATTACTGAATGATTCCTTTCTTGTCAACATTTTTTTTTTTTTAGAGACAAACTTCAAACAAAACTACAGAAACAGGAGATTATTCATATTTGTTCACTTCTGCACTGATTTAGATTAAGGAAATGATTTCAAAACATACAGTGAATATACTGAGATCCTTTAATTCTGACCTTCATTGACAAGTAAAGGTACTAATTTCATTTAAATTATCCTTATTTGTTGATACACTAAAATAATATTATAATGACATTCTTTTTCAGATATGATATGCTATATAAACTGGAATATATTTTTGTCTGTAATGATTGAACTATTTTTTGAAATATTTTTATCATATTGCTTGATTAAATCATTAGTAGTCTTTTATTTATAATTTTGATTCACTATGAGCGATGTCAAAGATGGTTTGATTTTGTTTCTATTTCTTTTCAAAGAAAAATAAACTTGAAGAAGAAAGACAAATTACAAAATGTGTTTAAAGCAAAGCTAATGCTCCATCTCCAAAAGCTGTGTCTTTCCTTAATAACCAAATATAATGGTATATCTGCATAGAATAAATCACACGGTAGCTCACTTCTGGACAGTAATCTTTCCTGACAGTACAGCATTAATACATTCAGATAAATAATTGAAGACTTTTATTTCTAACTTTCAAAAACAAATAGTATGTTACCCTTTCAAAAGTACATTTTCCTCATGCAGAAAAAGGAAAAAGACAGATTACACTTTTTCAGTGTAAGAATTAAACACCATACCCACACTTTGCATTTCTCCATTTTGTGTTTTAAGGAAATGGCATTTCCATATACCTTTTCAGTGAACACGCTCAAATCTGGTTGCCAAAGTGCTCTCATGCTCACTATTTTTCTTTCTACTCCTCTTCAATGAGTACCAAAGCTTTATTGATTAAATAATAACTTACTTTTGCATCTATTTAGAAGGTAACATGACAGTATGGTCTAAATCTTAATTGCAGTTGTTGGGAAAAAAAAAAGACATAATGTATGTGTAAAGCAAGGAGCAGTTTCTAAGTATTAACTATTCAATGAACCATAAGTATCCTTTTAATATCCCAGTGGAGTTAAGTTCTCTTTCCATTGCGTTAAAAATTGTACGCGATTTTCAGAGAAAAGGGAGAACTCTCAAAAATTCATCGGTTTTAAGAATGTTAATGTTTTATTTCAAATGATTTTTATGCCCTTTAAAATGAATTTCTTTTCAAACAATGACATTTAAAGTAGCTGTGAATATAAATCACAGTATTGGAATAGTATAGGAATTAACTGAGACTAAAGAAGCCCAGAATTTTCTTTTCTCGTGAATGGTTAATGAATTATTCCTACTTTCATGATTATGTTTGTGTTCAACATGTATTTACTGGAGCAAAGCACAGACTCTATATAATTTGAAGTTAATTTTGTTTTCTTCTGATCATTTACTATGTATTCTTAGTAATCCTTCTAACAATATGAACAAGATATATTCTGCCTCTTTGTTAATGAATATGTATTTTTTTAAATGAGACAAAGAAGTAAAAAGCTGTGTGATAAATCACTGAGTAATGGCTTTCTCTATGCTTAACAAGAACAATCTCTTAAAAATACATTTATTATTAAGAGTTTGCGTAGGTTCTGATCACCTGCTTACATACAATTTTGGAAATAAATGTGTGTTTATTTACATACATTCTTAGGTGATAGATAGTTCATATTTTTGACCAGCCATAATTCTTGTTTTGATGACTGGGTTATTCCTTGATCGGTGGAAAATTTTGGAACCTTGGCTAATAGTGAGCAAATGCTTGCAGGTAATAAGATACAACTGTCATTCATGAGAAGTTCATTCTTACTGATGTATTATTTTACTTCAGTAACTGTAGATGATAGAGACACACACCGTTTTGTCGCATGTTATCAGTCCTTTATAGGATATGCATAGTCATTTAAATGGGAAGATAATGCAGCGTTAAATCTTACTTGAGCTACCACTTGGAAAAATAGCAGAAGTAACTGAGAATTTGTGCACTGAGATGATCTGTAAATGCTGTCCAACAGACAGAGGTAATGAGAAGTAGTTCTCAGTTTGGTGGTGGTGGCAGTGGCCTTTCAGACTTGCTCTTCTCCCAGAAGTGCAAGAAAGACCACTGAAAAATGTTTTCAGCTATACAAATGCACTTGTTATTCATGTCAACTCTGTCAGTGGTTTACAGGCCAGTTCGTCCCAGTTCTGTGATTAATGTGGCAGGGGTACTCACTGATCGATGCCCCAGGAAGCAGGAAGGGGGAAAAGTGGAAAGAGCAGGGAGATGGGAGATGGGCCTAAAAATAAAACAGTGGCAGCCTTCTGAGGAGGAAAGTTAATTTACTAAATATGATAGTGGAATGCAAGGTAACACAATATAATACAATATAATAAATCAAATATAATGTGAGAGAGAGTGTGTCCAAAAACTGAAGGCCTTACTGTAATACTGAAGGTGAGACAGGTAGGGAACACATTGCTGCAGAGATGTGCAGAAAGGGAAAAAGGGGCATCTCATGATCTGCAAACAGTTTTATCTTTCCCTCTGAATGAAAAACGGAAACAGAACAGTGTGCAGTCCTTTGGGATACGTAGTCTTCTCGTCTGAGACAGGTATACCCAGAACTAGCAATGATCAATGGAACTGGAGCATTAACTCTATAACTTCCAGCGCTCCACATGTTGTTATAATGTGGAATACCAATAACGAAAATCATAAAACCATGACAAACTGAGTTCACAGTTCAAAATGAATTAATGCTTTTGCTGTTGGTACATAATGCTACATTTGTCAGAATTTATATTTGTAAGTCAAAAAGATGAGAACGTTAGCACCAAATTCAATTCAAACTTAACGGATAGTTTTAGAATATTAATGGGACAATGCTTTACTTATTTCATACCTCCCAGACCATGTGAAAAGCTACCTTAGGAAGATTTTAAAACTTTATAAGGAATTTTAATAAATACCTAACTTGTTTGACAGCAAATGTATTTTTTTTATTATTTTTTACTTTCTAAGACCATCTATATTCATTTTTCATTAATCATTCATCATCAACTGTAACGCAACCAAGGACAGACAATCTGAAATGCAAACCCATTTTAGTACAAATGACTGTCATTAACATCACTGTCTAGAAATGCATTGTGTGATTTTCTTAACAGAAAAACAGAACATTTATCCAATCACAGAGCAGATGTGTCCACATGTGACTGAAAGCACACCATATATGACTTATAGCAAATAAATTAAGCCCAGAAACCAGCTCTGAAAAGTATTCATCTACAATTTTTAGAGAACAGTCATGAATAATGGATACAATCAAAGACAATCAACCCTGGTTTAAGTAGTTTCCATATGATTTGCTAACCAAAGGAAGGGAGCTAAGTTGATAAGAAATACTCTACTGTCTGGTTAAATAGCATGAATTTCTTTAAGGGAATGGACTTAACCCACTGAGTAGAAAAAAAATGTGAAAACGTGAGTTTACAGTCTGCATAAACAGGGTTAGTTCATTGACTGAAGTTCAGTTATGTCATTTCTGTTACAGTTCTCCTTGAACATCTTGATTTTAAGTTTGGTAAGAGCATCTATAATGATGCACCTAATTATTTTTCAGCTGAATGCCTTAGAAATTTAAATAATTTGTGTTTTAAACAATCCTTGTCTTCCTGCTGTTTATATTCATAACTTATAAGTTTGGCTACAATTGGATATGAAATAGGGAAATGTAAATGTAAATGATTTTTTTCTGGATTTTTTTTTCTATTGTATTCTCCTGATATTGCCTACTTTTGAAATTTAAAATTCTGAAACTCAGATTGTAGAACTTTCAGAAAATTTTCATTTTTTCTAGTACAAATGTCTTATTTCTTTGCTTATATTTGGTAATAGTATGTAATCTACACCTTATTTCTAAACTAATCCCTCCTCTGTTTGAGGTGGTTGTGTCTCCAGATGTATATGACAAAACTGACAGCTGTTTAGATACAGATCTGTATTTCATGTATACTAGTGATTACATAAGGTAGCATTAGAGAAAACTAGGATAATACAATAGAATTCTAAGCTGGTCGTATTTTTATGCAAGTGTGTTTATGTATTTTCAAGATACATACACTTAGATTATTACAGACAAGTATAACTATTCCAACTATGGATTAATCACTAGTTATGTTAGTGAAAACACGATCTTAGAAGCTCTTGTCTGTGGTATCCTCTGCCAGGACAAGAGGCAATGGGCATAAATACAGGAGGTATACTTCAAACATCAGGAAACACTTCTTAACAGTGAGAGTAAAAGAACTCTGGCACACGCTGCCCAAAGGGTGTGGGATCTGCTCCGGATGTCGCTGCTTGATCAGGGCCAGGACCAAATGGACCCAGAGGTTCCTGCCAGCCTCAATCAAGTCTGTGATCCTGTGAATAAGCATAAAAATGCTATATATATATATATATATGCATATATGTATATACACTTCACATAGCAAATCCAATTTATTCTGCATTTTATTGAATAGCAATCCATAGATGAATGTTCCAGAAGCAGAATAGACTTGGGCACCGGTGAATGAAGTCTGGCCTACCACTACATTGGAAAGGGTTAGCTGAGAGATTGTAATAAAGAATCAATTGAACACTAAGTCCTCGTGTAATTCTAGAGTAGAAATGATTAATACAGGCCTTAGATCAGTAAACAAGAGAACACAAGGAAAAAATATCTAATTTTGCCTTTTTCATTGATATCATAGTACTATCATTCCATCTACTTCTGGGATCTAAATCTGAAATCTAAATTAGAGAGATTTTGGAAAAATTAAAAATTGTTCAAAACAGACAGAAAATTAAAAAATGCAGGATGTGGAAGGAAACATTGCTATGATGTTCAGTTTAAAAATTAATATATGGTTGGTTTTGTTTGGACCGAAAATATTTCCATACAAAAAGGCCCTTTAGATAATTAATTAACAGGTCAATAACTAGAATAGGCCAGAATCAAAGTGTTGGGGCAGGAATCTCAAGATAAATATTAGGTCAGTAAGTCAAGAATAAACCACAGATACACAGATACTGTCAATGTTCTCCCTAAGTAATATTTCCTATTGCTCAGCCAGGGATAGACTACAATTCTGGAAAGACAGCCCATGGTGGTAGGACATTTTTTGTGTTTAAGCACTTGTTAATCTGAGAAAAAAAAAAAAAAAAAGTTCTTTCACAGTGGATAACAGTAGAATTATAAGACAATACTAAGAAAATAATGCAGTTTTCAGTATTAATAATAAAAATATCCCGACCTGATTTCACAGATTTATTTTACAGGTATAACAATTCATGAATGAATACACGAAACTCTAACTCAGAAATTAGGTTCCAATAGTTGCAAAGATTAACCTTTAAGAACACTATGGCAAAATTTCCCGTGTTTTGTTTTAGGCTGTGGCAAATGAAAAGAAGTTTCCATTTCCTATTTTTGTTTTGCAGTATTATGCAGTACAACCGTTGTGATTTTTAATTTGATGAGATGTTGTCTGAGACTGGTAAGGAGTGTTTTAAATCAACATGAGACTATCAACATCACTTTATGGACAACTTTACATTTGAAAGCATTTGTTTGGAGCTGTTTGTCTTTGAAAGGGAGTGCTCATGATTGCCGAGGCTGAGGACTTGGCTTGTAAGCAAATAATTCCAGCTTGATAGGGGAGACTGGAAGATGATACCATTGCATCCTGTGAAGATGAGATACAACCTGGCGTCTCCTTGGTTCCTCTTATCTACTGCCTTAAATTTGTCAGGCCTGGAAGACGAGAACAAAGGAGTTCCTGCTGAGACCCCAAAGCCAGAAGCTGTCACTTCAAAAAGAGCTGACTTGACCACTTTGAACTATAAGTAACAGTTTGTACTGTCTTTGTGAGTTGTCATCAACTAAATTACCAAACCTCTGATGACCCATCACTACTAAGATCAGCATCTGACACCAAGGCATGGCTGGATCTACAAGCGATGAACTGCTTTGTTTTGCTATCGGTCTGTCTCCCCATTTTCTATATTTTCTCTTCTTTTATTCTTTTACTCTTTGTAGTAGCTGTTGCCTAAAACTGTTTTACCTGTAACACTTATTATTTGTAATTAACCAATTAGCCAATTTTACCTCCAAGTAGTTGTTGTCAGTTGTTAAGAAAGCCTTCAATAAATTAGTGTGTATTATTCCTCTGAGTCTTGGATGACTCCATTGTGGTAGTGAACCCTTGCTGACTAGGAGAAATGCAACTCAGGAGATAGAAAAAGATTCACCTCCCTCAAAACACACTGAGTGGGATGAGACAGATGTGGATAATTTTAATGAATTATATAAGGAATATAATTCAGGTATATAAGGAAATAATACTAGATTGAAAAATGTGCTTTCTCTCACTTTATTTAATCCTTAGTATTAAAGAAAGGAGCCTCCATCTCTTTATTATTATCATGGAATCATAGAATGGCTTGAGTTGGAAGGAACCACAAGGATCATCATCAAGCTCCAATCTCTTGCCACAGGCAGGGCCACCAACCTCCACATTCATTCAGCTTTGTAGTAGTCTGTCAAAATGTGATGTATCTTTAACAGTGAATGTGCTCAGTGATAGATGCTCTAGCTGTTAATCATTACAATAAATTTGGGAAACTACTACTTTGCTTTTTGTTTCATTGTAATAGTGCATTTCAACTCTGTAATGTGTTTTCACAACACTGTAGTATGTTCAGTTCATATCCACCAATTACATCATTGAGCTAGCTTATATAAGCCCCTGACAAATAACCTCCCCTTCTCTGACTCCAGGTGTTTTCACTGTTAATGCTGTGAGTTATGTGGAGCAGTTATCCTCAATTAGTTACAGCCCAAGGGAAATAAAGTTCAATGTGAAGGAACTTCAAAGATCTACAGCTGTAAGAGTGAGATCCATTAATCTAAATAATGTCTAAATACCATGCAAGCAAGGATTATGTAAATTAGTGTTGTTGACATAAATGTTTAATATTAGCAGTACACTGCCAGAATGCCTTTGCCTTTTGATTAGTGTTTGTAATAAGTAAAGAGAATTTTTTATGTGAAGTACATAAACTGGGCAATAACGTCAAAGAGCAGTGCATTACAGGTTGAACAAATTACTGAACTATTGAATAGATAGTCTATTAAGAGACTAAATGAATTTGTAGCATTCTTCTAAGGTCAATGAAAAGAATCAATATATATAGAAACAAACTAATTAGCAAAACTGATGTAGGTGTCAATGAAATCAGTGAGTATGTAATATATTATAGCTGCAAAGCACTATTGTCTTGTATTATTTTAAGAGAGCTCAATGTGTATGACCTATATTATAGCACATTACCATTATTAACGCCTTGATAAAAAATAACAACATAAAAGTGTGTGTTCTGTTCTGTTTCTGTTCTAAATCCTAATTACACAAATTGATGTACATGCAACATGGACAGAACTGTTATATGAGTATGATGGCAATCCAGTTCCTGATGAGTTGTTAAAAACCTGAAATGGTAAATGCACAGAAAGACACTACTTTTCCCTTCACATCTGGTGTGTTTTGTCTGGTTCTATCTGACTCTAGTACAAGAAATACATGGATATATTGAAGTGTCACCACCACAGAACTACAAAAAGGATAAAGGACTGAAATATCATTCATGTGAGGAGAGGCTGAGAGAGCTGGAACTGTTCAACATAGAGAAAAGGAGGGTCAGAGGGAATCTCATCAGTGCACATAAACACAAGATGGGAGAGAAGGAAAGACAAACCATTCTTCTCAGTTGACGACTGCTGGTAGGACAAGAAGAAATGGGGGAAAATAACAACATTAATATTACATTTGATTATCAAAAACCACTTTTTTTTTTTTTTTTTTTTTTTTACTAGTTGGACTCAGAGGCTCCTGCTACCCTCTGATTCTGTGAAAAGAGTCTATCCACCAGTGTCTGTTATTATGAGCTTCCTAAAATCCTGATTATTTACCCTCTTAAAAAACTTTCATATGAACCAGTCATCACTGAAAAAGAAGTTGATAACTCTAAGTACAATCAAATGTAAACACATTTATAAATTTATGATCCTTTCACAACAATCACACTCACTAATCTGTTCTTGGTAGTTTTTGAGGATGAGAAAGACAACACATTTAATATTAATACCATGTATTACTCCCCAGACTTGGATAGAACTACTTGGGTGACAGAATTTTCTAGGGTTTACTACTTTACAGTCTTTTTTGAAGTTAGTATATAAGAAAAACTAATACTGAAATGAGAATTTAGAATTTAGCTTGGAATAGTGAAAAAAACGGGACGTTGTTCAGAAGACGTAAGTAAAAGTTTTTTACACTTATATACAAGTTTTTTACACTTAGAATATGTGATTTTAAATGCTCTGTGGATATGTTTGCTATTTCTTCAGAAATTATTTACATCTTCTCCTTCTGCTTGTACCCTTATAGAATACACTTCAAAATCCAGCACATACCAAGTTCTGCTGTAATGTCAAAGTCAATTCACTGCACTAACAGCACGTACATTTCACCATCAGTTGAATGTGCAGAATGCTCCTCATATAATTTAATGAGCCTTGCTACTGCTAAGTCCCATGGAGTTTTCTTCAGCCAAATATTGATTAAAGCTATTTTGGTTGAATGAGAAAAAAATAAACAAAAAAATTAATAAAAATGTAACAACTTGGGCTTTTAGATTTTACAAAAAAACTATATGGAATATTTTCACAACTGTCACTGATCCTTAATAGAAAAGATGGAATTCTCTAGTTCAAGCAGAAACTGAAAAGAAGTTACTAAGGTGTATAATGTGTCATCCTGTTCACAACCAGCACAGTAAACTAGAATAAACCTGAAAAAGGAGGATACCAAGGGGTTCTGACCATGTTATGCTGCTAATTTAATGACTTGGAAACATGAGCAAAGAATTGCATTGGGAGTTTTAAATTTTAAGCATTACAATATTAAAGAGGTGGCATGCTGAGACAAAAAAAAATTTTTTTAAAAAAAATCTCCATCTAATTTGCAGTCTAAGACACTCTAAGGACTAATATCCACAATCATTCCAAAGACTGGCTACGTGATTACAGTTGCTGGTGCAGGCATTAGTAAATGGCTGAAATTGTCTTAATATTAAAGTAATAATGTAATTAAATAAATTATGTCAAACTCAGAAACTTCTGAAAATTCTGACTTCTAAATCTTCATAGGTCATTATCCACCAATGAATATAGACCCAGGTTATTGAGGATACTTTTATCTGGGTTGTTAGATATCTGTGAGGGCTGCTCTGAAAGT
>PPHD01028240.1:0-10939 GCA_002909625.1 Bambusicola thoracicus
TGCATTAGAAATAGTGTGGCCAGCAGGAACAGGGAGGTAACCATCCCCCTGTACTCAGCACTGGTGAGGCTGCACCTTGAGTATTGTGTTCAGTTTTGGGCTCCTCACTACAAGAAAGATATTGAGGCCCTGGAACGTGTCCAGAGGAGGGCAATAAAGCTGGTGAGGGGTCTGGAGCACAAATCTTATGAGGAGAGGCTGAGGGAGCTGGGATTGTTCAGTCCAGAGGAGGCTCAGAGGAGACCTCATTGCACTCTACAACTTCCTGAAGGGAGGTTGTGATGAGGAAAGGTTTGGCCTCTTCTTCCAGGCAACAAACAGGACCTGAGGAAATGGCCACAAGTTGTACCAGAGGAGGTTTAAGTTGGACATAAGGAAAAATATTTTCTCTCAGAGAGTGGTCAGGTGCTGGAATGGTCTACCCAAGGAGGTGGTGGAGTCGCCATCCCTGGCAGTGTTCAAGAGGTGTCTGGATGAGGAGCTACGAGATATGGTTTAGTGGGTTGTGGTAGCAATGGTAATGGGAGGACAGTTGGACTAGTTGATCTTGTAGGTCCTTTCCAACCTTGTGATTCTATGATTCTGTGAATTCACTTGTCGCAATTCACTTGTCACAATCCTGTCTACCTTAATGTACTGCCATTATTTATCATATCTGTATCGCAAGTGTAGATTTGCTGTTTTCAGGTTCAATAATGCACCATCAAAAAAGAATTGACAGGAACCACATGGTTGCATAAGCAGACAATGTAACTGTTCCTTTTAGAAGTATGACGACTTGTACAGGAAAATTACGTCTATGCATCCACTCTTAAGCAATGATGAAGAAATATCATCCGGTGTCATTTTAATATGGAATCAGACAGAAATGTTGTAAAAGGGAGGAGGAAGATGTTGCAGTACAGTGTGTAATTTTGCACTTAAATGAAAGGATGTGCTGCCATGGATGATGCAATAAAATAATAGCTTGCATTAAAAAACAACGCACTGCAACAGAGGAGGTGGGAAGCAGATAGCACACCTATGTTTCTTGTAAAGTTGTTTCACTAAAATCAAGAACCGCTTTATTGTTATATTTGGGCAAAGATTGACTTTTATTCATGTTGCTTTGCAACACTTCTTAGAAATTGTTGCAAGCATCGTATAACAGAGAAACGTTAAAAAGTAGATAATTTTGAAACAGCAATAATTTGAGACAAATTTTAAGCAAAAGTATGCATAATATTACTTTGGGAAATACTTTTAGCGGTACCGTGGCATTATCATTTCCAGGCACTGAAATTAACCTGAAAATAGCTATTGAAATACGGAAGAGTGGCAGTATCAGTCTGCCTCTTCTTGAGATAATGCAGTGCCCTGCCTTTAATTATGCAGACAGGATAATTAGAGTGTTCAAATATGCATTTAAGGTGCTATACTGAGCACAGCTCGGACTAGACACTGAGCAAGATGTTCCATCTGGATTTATATCTGAAATAATATTAATAAGGACATATTTTGAGCACTCTGATTGTAATTTTTTTTTCTGTAGGAAGATGCTCACCTGAGAAATTTTTATTTCCTCCTATGTTAAGAAAAAATCTACACAGATAATGTGCCATCTACCTAACTCTGGAGAAACTGTGTCTTAATTTAAAGGTGAGCACGCAGGGCAGCACAGCAACAAATAGATTTGTAACCAAAAAATCCGTGTGCAGAAAAAGCTTTCCAAAACCCAGAGCAGCACAATTACCTGGGCAGCGGATCAGTCCTTCCTGTTAGTGCAGAACAAGTCCCCGAGCACGTAGTAAGGAAACTCATGCTGAAAGGAGGCATGTGGGGAGCACAGAGTCATTGCTGCTGGACATGCAACTGACACAAAGCAACCTGAAAACACAGAAAACTCTCACCCTAGAAACCACCGCCCCGCCAATAGCAAAAGCTGGGAAAGAGATCAACCAGATTCTTTCAAAATCCACGGACGTTCCAGTACATGAGCATTTTTTCTCTTCCATAATATGATCAACATTTCTATCTTGTATAACATCAAATTCTAGCTATTATTAGAGTTCTTTTAGCTTCCAACACAGTTAAAACAAAGAAAGCTAACCTTTCATTGATGTTTACTGGTTCATTTCTTCCAGGGTACTCTCCCTTAGTAAAGATTTACAACTCCTAGATTTAGACCTATTAACAAGCAGCGTTCCTTGCTATTTGTGCTTCTGTGTTTCCTTTTAAAACTGGAAACATATGCCTTGTAATTGTACAGGGTTTTTTTTTCTTATTTGTGGCTTATTAAAAGCATTTCTACTAAAAGCCAGCTCTTGGTCATCATTCACACTACTTTGTTTTAGTTCTTTTTTTCATTTGAAACTGCTTGGTTGACACTTGTTCTCACCTTCGCACGGTGACCTTTTCTGAAAACAGGAAGAACTTCCAAGTAAACAATGTCATTTGCGGCTTTATAACCAAACTGCAGTCAGCAAGATGAAGAAATTAATCTTGCACTGCTCAGCACTGGGTTTCACTGGTCAGGGTGGATTTAGATCAGTTTTACTGAGATCAAGAAAGAGAGATAAGGAAGGATTAGAAGTCAAAGAATGCAACCAATGAGGAAAACATTGAAAAAACTGGCACTGTTTGATCAAGAGAAAAAAAAGGCTGAAGGCATAAAAAAACATTCTTCAAATATGGGACAACTGTTAAAAAACAACTCCAGTTGCTGTGAGTATTGTGGTTAGACCATAAGTGAAGCTTTCTAGCAGTGAGTGCAGCAAAAACAGTGCAGCCGCTGGGGAAGTCCACACACATCCGACTTTGGAGATGTCTACCAACAGGTTAACATACAAACATCTGTCAGGAATGCTGCAGGGTAGAGTTTGTGAGAAAGGGAGTGGATTACATTACTTCTTTGAGTTCCTCCCCAAGCCTATTTTTATTTTGCACTATTCTGATGGTACAACCCTCTCCCCACCCTTGTTATCAAGATGCAACCATTTTTGCTAGCCTACCACAAAATTTTACAGTTATGACCAACACCTATATCAATGTAAAATACTGTCATTTTAAATACATTCCAAGAAAATGTTGGTCAATACAAATGGGAAAAAAAAAGTGTTTTTACAAATTCTTCCTGTTCAAAAAGGCTTATCCTCTCTCCTTCACCTCTTCTCTCAGACTAATAAGTGATGAAAGAGTAAGTCACTTTATTCTTTAACACTATCTGAAACAGTCATTTCGTGCATTATCACTCTGGTCCTCAAGCATTCCAGCTCCTGTATCCCAAATTATATACAAAGTAATAGAGGGGGTCTCCTGGGTCATCAGGACCAGGTCCCTGCTATCAGAGTCAGCCTTGTAGTCTATAATTTATCAAGGTCAAATTTGTTTGCACAGTTCTGTTTCGAAACACAGCTTTCATTATACTCACTGGATGCCTGTTCCAGACCACAGTTCTCTGATGTTTCAAAACTTCTTAAGTTTTCAGTGTAAGTTTAGTTAGGGTGGTTTATACTACTTTGCTCTTACGCCAGCACTGATTTTTATCTAATATATCTCTTTTCTGCCTCACTTTGACAGCAGGGCTACGCCCTCAGTTTTTGGGTTAATTTTTGTTTGGTTGGTTCTTCATTAGCTGGTCCCCTAGCCACTTTCCATTTTTGTCTACTAATTTTCAGCTTTGTGACATTAACTCTTGTTTTCCCAGATATGTTTCATTGACATCCAAACGGCTTGGATTTGCTGCTTAAGAAGATCAATCGGTAAAGACAAGTACCTTATAGGCATGGCATAATCTAGTCTGAAGGTACATGTTGTATTTTATCTTATGTTTTATTTTTCTCGATGTCATCAGTTAAATTTCCTTCAATATTTAAAAGCTTTGCATAGGGGTGAGATATGAACAACTGCAATCATAGGCACAGTATTTGCTGTTTATGCCCTTTCCTCACTGTCTGACCTCGTGCTGGCTATTTATTCAAAATCTTCAGTTTTGGATTCCATTTCAAATGCTGAAGTACCAGTCCATTCAATATCCTGGTTATTTTAATTTATATTTCCATGCTCAGTCTTTTCTCAAATGATCGTTGGCTCTTATATAAAGTAGAAGACCCCAAGCAATATTCTCACCAGCAATATTTGCACGGCAGCCTACAGCACTCTCCAGAAAGGAGGCCATTTGGATGTGGAGTCCTCATCAACTGGAAAAAATCCAACTCATTCCTATGCATCTTCTCACCCATTCACCTGCAGGAGATTCACCTGTAGGACCTTCATCGTCCCACCTGTCAGGCTGTTATGGCATAGCCAGGCACAGAGGGGTGGGAGTTCCGAATGGGTTTCACAACAAAAGTGCCAAGTGAATGGAAAATGCTGCACCTCACTCATGTTTTGGTGCTCACTGATGGTGCAGGAGAGAGAAACCCACTGCTGTGATGTGAATAGCCATGAATTTGGACAGAGAAGCAGGCAAGCAGGTAGGCTGGGTGCTTTGCATACTGCAGTTACGCACCTAAATTCCACTTTAAACCAAATGTGAGCACTTCAGTCCTTACAAAGTTACTTCTTGATTAACTATGTGCTGATAAAAACTTAGTCCAACAGCAGTCAAAGGGAAGCATTATACCTCTGGATTACCTGATTTTCCTGACCACTTCAGGCTCTCCTAACTTCTGCAGCTTGCCCCTCTCTAGAGGAGCAGTAACACCCTACCAGGGTTTATGTAACTGCTACTCAATATTGCTTTAAGCTTCCTCCATCTGACATGTATAACTTCCACCTGCTCGGTCACCCAAGTCCTGACTTGAACTAATGACTCTTTATATACTACAGTGCTATATTTGCTCCCAGCAGGCTGATAACAAAGTATACAGAGGAGCGCCCGACCTAGTTTATGCTATAGCTCGAGACAGTAATTGCTTTACAACTGGTTGTTATCGCAAGGCAGTGGGATCAGCTTAAGATTGTTGCTGTCGAGAGAGCAAGAAAATTGCAAATATGGTGAGAAATCTGTGTGCCAGGCTGCCTTAAAATGCCAGAGAACCACTACTCTATCATTAGCTATAATTTTAACCTTTGACGATGCTGTCGATGAGCGTTGGTATTTTGTCATCGCTGTACTATTTGTAAAAAAAAAAAAACCCAAAACTGTTTCCCTCCATTGGCTTTTTCTTTCATCTCTGTGGTTGGCAGCCTTGATATTTGTTTTTCTGCCTAATGGAAATTCTAGAACTTCTGGTAGAAAGCGAAGTGTTGCTATGAAAAACACAAGGTTTCTCTCTCCCCCTTTAAATACTTCTTTCTTTCTCGCTGTTTTAAAAGGAATACTTTACAATGTAAATGAATACTGCTTCCTCTCCCTCCCAGTTTGTTCCAAAGGCAGCAGGGACTTTTAAAAAGCAGTTTGTCTCTAAACTTACCAGTGAGATAATTCTGAGTCACTGTGAAAAGTTTGTTTCTGTCCACCCCCTTCTCTTCTGCACAGAGGGATTTTCACAAATCTGTTATCAGGCAGTGCTGAGAGAGGAGCAACTGTGGAGTCTCTAAAATGCCAGCAAAGATGATCAAATTTCCAGTGATAAAATGTAGGAATAAACAAAGCATTGTAGCATGGAAGGAAGATTCAGTCCTGCTCTTCATTTTAGAATTTCCTTTGTCTCCTCATTTACACTAAATTAAAAAAAAAAAAAAAAAAAAAAAAAAGGCCAGCAAGTACTCTGTACTCCACTAGTGCAGAGTAAAGCAGCTCACAGGCTTTCTGTTTAAAGCAACTTTGTAGAGTTCTGGTTATCAGTGAAGTTTTCTCATTTTTAATTCGGGCAACTTTTGTTAGTCCAGAGATCTCCAGCCCCTCATCCCTTAAAGCATGCCCTGCTCGTGCACACAGAATGAGCTTTCTGGATGCTCCCTCACGGAGTGCAGCACAGCTCCAGTTCCCACATGTAAATAGCTACAAAGATAGAAAAGTCCATTCACCTTTCTGGGACATGGCCACTGGTGACATTTGTTCCCTCTCTCTAGTACTCCAGGAAGCCAATATAAAGAACCAGCTGGGCACTCTCCATCCCACATTTCTCTGAATAATACTGGTTTTATGGGCATCTTATTTCCCTGTCTGTCTGGTCACACGAGGATGAGGGGATGGGAGTTCAAAAGATTTACATGCAGTGTAGGCAGGGCAAAGATGCTCTAACACTCAGGATAGACATGTTCAGAGCTGCTGTATTAATGAAGAAAACTTCTTGCGTTCTATATTCCCTGGCAGAGGTCAGTTTTAGCACTATAATAGACACATTCCTGGCCATAGACAAGAAGATTCATGAGGAAATTCAACACACTGGGGTACTCGTGTGCTGAATTCAGTGTATCCCTGTGGGCACAAGCCCCTTAAGTGACCAGAGATGTCTTGCTGTTTAATTTGTGATAGGGTTGGATGGAAGCAGCAGTGGAGATGCTCCACAGAGTCAAGGAGCAGCTGTCCTGAGCACGTAGCAGCAGAAACTGAGGGGTGAAGGGGAACTAGAAATGCCTACATCTCCCTGGGTGCTAGAAAGCATGATGTATTTTGAGAATGACTCACTGAATTCCACTTTAGTATTGTTTTAGATTTTTTTTCCTGTATGTGGCACCATGTCCAAGCAGCAGTTGTGTCTGCGTAATCTGGGAACATCATCCTTACAAGCAGATGGCTTGTACCTCCATCGGAACGTGTGAGGGATGCATATGCAAAGTGAGGCATGAAAATGTTCAAGAAAATTGAGAAGGCAGAAGTTCTGGAAAATTCAGGAGGCACCACACAGAGAATGACACAAACTCACATGCCTGGGTGCTGGATTTCATCTCTAGGGCTCCAGTTTGTGTTCCTGGATTGCTGATATCTGAGGCAGTTTTCTATTCTGAAAATTACTCTGCCCCAGTTCTTAGGAAACATATGAACAACAGGCAGATGGGATTAAAACAAGTAACGTAATGAAATGTCACCTTAATCTGTTGATACTAGCAAGGACTTCATGAAGAAAGGTTTCATCTTGTTAAATTTTGTGCCCAAATAACTTATAAACCTCAGCATGGATCTATACTGAACATACGTGTATATCACCAAAGTTTAGAGTGACAATTTAGGAGAGAAAGAAATGCAGCAGTGTGTTAAAAGGGGCTGAGGAACTACGGTTTGCTTTCCCCTTCTAGAGGCACAATGAAACTCAGAGCTTTGCATGAGCTACTCTCCCAGTGGCTCAAGATATGAGGAGAGGAGCATTCTTTTTGTATGTTAAACATTTAAAGCTATAAGACAAATAAAATAAATTAAAAGAATATGCCAGACCAAGAGGTGGGTTTACGCTTAAATACAAAATCTACAGATAAGTTTTTTGGAAGAAGAGTTGGAACAATTTGGAATAAGTTTGGATCTTCTCATTCTCTTAGGATCGAATTGCATGGTATTCTCTAATACTGTACGTGTTTTGACACAAAAATTCAGTTGAAGTCTTATTTTGTCTTGGATCTATTATGGATTATTAGCATGGGATATATCAATATCAAGTCTATACCCTAAACTAGAGCTGGCATAGACTTTTAGTTGGTTTTCTTTTTGTAAACACAGATTTATAATGTGTCAAAAACTCTACAGACCCCTTCAATCAGAAGTCAGGAGGGAGGCTTTCAAAGCACTCTGGGTTTTTTTATTTGAGCCACCTCATGTATTTTTGCAGGCATTCCTTCCCAGCAAATTGCACAAGAGCTAGCATGCTGAACAAATAAATATACAAAGGTTGCTGAATGTATAACTCTTTCCTCCTTCTACCTTGCATGCAAACAGTGCAGGCTTAAGTCACAAACAGAATTTCATTCCCTCTCTCAAAAGAAAAAAACCAAAAGAAAAAGAAGTCCCTGTAAGAATTCAAAGAAAGACTATTGAGTCATGGCAATTTGTTTCCACTGAAGATCAAAACTTCTTTTTGAAACGTTTGGTTAGACCTCCACTACATATTCACCAGAGGCTCCTATGCTTTCCTATCCCTCTGCAAAGCAAGACTTGAAGGTTGTTGATGAGACACACCAAGTTCATGTTCTCGTTCATCACGTTTCTAGTAACTGAATCTAACCCTGGTGGCATCTTGTTTAGTGCTACGGCAATGCACGTGGAATGAACACCGCTCAGTACAGCAAACACTGCTGTGCGATAAGGTAAATTCTTAATCCTGGCCTGCATATAGGGCAGACTTTGTCTGTTGATAAGTGAAAAAAAACAGACAGAACGCCAATGAAAAAGCAGCTTTGGAAATGCTTTTCATTAGCATACCTCAGTCTTCACTTGCAGCTTCACAGAGTTGCACTTCTCATAGCCTCAAAAATCAGGCTACCTGTTACCTAACTAACCAGCTCTGAAGCCAGTAGAAATGTCAAAGGAATTCACATCAACTGCCAGTGGACTGCCTCACCCTAGTCCAAAGCTGATTTTTTTGTGCCATAAGAATGATAAACTTTTGGGTTCCCATGGACAGTCAAGGGGGAAAAAAAAAAAGAAAAAGAGAGAGGGGAAAAGATATGAATAAACATGTTCACCAACACCTCTTTCTGCAGGGAGGGCATTAGCATTCCTTTTAACCATGAGTTTGTATGATGGACACTGGCAGGGCAGCATGAGGGGCAGCAGAAATCCTGTTACAGCCATCATCTTGTTCAAGAGCACTGACCAGCAGTGGCTGTCCAGTGAGTATAGATGTATATACATGAAATCCTGCATGTTTAGAGTTTGTCATTATACCTGGTTCCCATGAAACTGGAACTGAAAGAAGTCTAAATTATCAGGAACATTTGTAAGCTGGCCTTATGATCTAGTAACCTAGAGGGTTACCCTGGGAGTTGAAAGGTGTTAGTGATGTGTCAGGCAATGCGAGAGTATAAATCAAAGCTGCACTTCAATACATCGCTGTATTCACCCTCATATTGTAAACTTGTTCATCCGTGTCCCTCAGCAAGCTTTGAGGCAATGGCGTAAAAGAATGACCTCTTACAACTTGTCAGAGAGAAAACTGGCAGTGGCATGCCATAGCTGCAGGCATGACCATTTAGGAAGAAATAGCAGCACTGGTTAAGAGCAATTAGAACATAACATCTAGCCCACTTTTGCCTGTTAGTTAGAAGAAAACACTGCACTAGCATCCTGGGACATGTCCTTTGCCATGGTAGTGTTGTTCAGTGATATCTCCTAGTACTTTCTTTACACGAGTTTTCAATTTAATATAGCTTCTTTTACGCTCCCAAAGCTTAAGCTGTTTATTCTCCCTTTTATCAACTGAAGTGTTCATTTCATTTTCATTTCCCACTCTCTCGTCAATTCTGTTCACACCCCAGATTCTCTCCCAACTCCCTCCCCTTCCAGAGAAAGGCACCACAGCCTGCCAGGGCAGTCTCTTGCTCTGGGAGCCACCACAGCCTGCTTTCTGAAGCCAGGCCTGGTGTAGCTTGTCATTGCCCAGGGGCCTAGGAACAGTGGAGCTGCAGGGCCCGGCCTGGAGCTTTGCTTTCAGCCTAAATGCTTGGGGCAGGGCTGGATCCGGCCCTCAGCCAGGCACGCAGCACAGTAGTGTCACTAAGTATAGCAACCACTTCATTTACAGTACAGTGACCCAATAATTATGCAAGATAATACTGTATGCAGCTTGCCTGCCTCGCCATTCAGAGCACTTGCCAATAATACACACTCACACTTCGTTATCTCCCTTCCTAGCTGGTGGCTCTTATAAGCAGGCTGTTTTCTCCTGAGATCACTGCAGCTATGGCACGGAGGGCTGTCTAGGTATATTTAACCCCACGGGTCATTCCAGCGCACTGCTTTAAAAGAAGATCATATTGTTTTTCCTGCTTTCCATTTTTGAAAGGCTAGGCTTTGGCCAGAGGGCACTCTACATATCTGGCTGCAAATAGACCTCTCGGAGCCAAGCAATGCGGTGCCTTGACTAATTTCAGCATTCACTTAAGCTAAATTATTTATGATACTCTCCGCACAGGCCTTTCTCTGTTGTTGTTTTAATGTTGTAACCTCCGCCAGAATAAAGGGATAATTTGCATGCATTTCAGCTACTGCAGTAGCTAACACATGGCTCTGCAGATCGAAGCCAACTGCAATATATTCAAAGTTTGAACGTGAGTGGCCAGAAAAGGAAAATTTTGACGTGTCTGTAAATCACGTTGCTAATGGTGGGAAAACTAAGCATTTTTTACATAAGCAGCTGAAACAACATCAGAAACATTTTCCAGTGATACAGTTATTCATTTGTATCACACGCTCATCACCTTTGCTGCAGGAACATAAATCAGGGCCATGTTGGGCTGAGAAGGGTCTATTTTCACCTCCAAGATGGCATTATGAGTCCCAGTTCATTGCCGGAGGAGTGTGTCTCCATCTTTGTGAGAACATCAAACAGAGGAAAGAAATGCAACGGGGGTTCTAAGGAACTTTCTCATTCCCTACAGACACAAGGTACAAGAGATAAGAAATCAGATAGAAGTTAGAAGGGAATGCAAAACAGAGAGGTGGCCCTGCTTCACCAGCTGCTGGCCTGCCAAAACAAAACACAACAGAAATGGGGATTAGAGCTTGAGACGTGCACATTAGTGCAGGGCTACCTATTCCCTGCCTTTTCTCCTCTGAAAAGCTGCCATGTGAGTAGAAACATTCCTTTTATTATTTATGGGGACAGCCACTCTTGTTTATTATGCTCATGTTACTGTGCTACATGCCAAGTACAAGCCCTCTTTTTTGCAAAGCTTTTTTTTTTTTTTATGCAGAGGGGAGAAAAAAAAAGAAAAAAAGCAGGTTTGTTTGCAGGGCTAATGAGGAAATTAAAGCCAGGGCAGAGAAAGGAGGTCTTTCTGTAAAGCTGGGAGCAGTAGAAGCAGCGTGCTGCAGTGCCCAGCACTGAGGTACTTGGGGGGGGGGGATCAGCTTGCTCTGGGC
>PPHD01028241.1:0-10938 GCA_002909625.1 Bambusicola thoracicus
GTAATTAAGCAGTGCTGGCTCTAGAACACAGGTCTGTCTTTTTCAGGCAGAAGTGCAGTGTGCAGGAGTCACTGGCTGCACATTTAATTTATGCTGAGTCTTCATAAATCTATTCCTATATCCCATTTTTTTATTGGGATACATATTGGGTCTGTTCAGCTAATTCACAAACCTAGAATTTTTGCTGATGACAGGAGCGGGGTAGGGGGCAAGATAGAGTTGATAATGACTGAAGGAAGGAAATCCTAATACACACTCTGACAACTACAGCTATCGAAGGAGCCAGTAGCAATTACACGTTTCCAGGAATTTGAATGTTATTAAAGTTTATAAATTGCTGACACAATAGTCAGTTCTGTTTTACATGAAAGAATCTGAAATAACTAACCTGAATAGTAGGTCTGCGTAAACAGATGACTGAAAATCAAGACACTAACAGCTGGATTACTTCACCTTTCTTTTCAGCCATTTTTCTTCACAGTGGGGAGGAAGCAGCGTTTTTAGTAATAATACTTGTAGCTTTTTAGTTTCCTTGAAGAACACCTTAGCTAAATCCCATACACTTGACAGTTCTTGAAGCTGAGAATGAAAAATTGTAAAGTTGCCTTGATAAAAAGTCATTTCCCTGCAGGCACTAGCGGGGTTTTGACTAGGCGGAGAAGTCTGGAGTTAGCCCGCCGTTGCTACGCAACAGGTAAGTAAGGAGCAGATCTTCTTTCTCAAGGAAATTAAGTGGTACTTTGCCGGGTGTTTGCACACAAAGAACCACGGTTTGGGAAGGGAGTGGAGGGGGTGGGGAACAACACTAAAATCTTTTTCGGCACAGACAATACGACTCTGAACATTTTAAATAGCGAAAGGTTCAGTGCTCCTCCGACTACATCCTGAGATCAATAGGACGATCAATTATTTTTTCACCCTCTCCTCCTGTAGGAGTAAACAAAAATAAGCACATCACTAATCTGTTGTGAAGTTCGATCTTTTTAATTTATATTTTACCACATAACTGCTTTTCATGTTTACCATGTTAATGTTAAAAAAATATATAAATGTAATTTACCACACCTAGCTGAATTCAAAGAGGAAAGTAGAAGGTTTATCTAAAAGGAGATATTTTATGTTGAATTTTTATTGAGATGCGTAAGTAGATCACCAGATGTTATATACACTGTAGGAGAAATTGAAATTTGAGTAACGAATTGCTCTACTTGAGGAAACATTTGTGTTTTCATCCACTTCCTTTGTTCAACTGAATGATTTGAAAGTAGACAAATGGTTGTTATATCTCAAAGTGTAGCTGTTAGAATTCTCATACCTTTACTTAACTTCCTCATAAGACATGGTAGGTTCCTGATAAGATGTGGGTAGGAGACAAGATAACACACTCCTATAACTGAACTGACTGAACTGAAATATTAGAAGGACTTAAATAATTACTACGGAAATGAAATTGAAGTTTTAAAGTTTAGAAGTTTACTAACATAAAACACTTTCCATCTGCTGGAATCAGAACAATGCACACTGAGAAACTCATCTTCTATCACACTGGATGAAGAAAAAAAACATATGCAAAAACAAAACAAAACAAAAAACCCGAGATACTTCAGTTCCCATATGTCACCAGTAATACGTAAACTTAGTACAAATCTTTCTATATGTATCCTTAATTATAGCAAATATATACTTATGTCTAAGTTAGGATGACCATCCTTGTAACAATGGAAGTGATTAAATACAGGAATTCTTAATCACAATTTGATGGCTAAATTTGTCTTTTAAGACGGTAGAATCCTAAAAAAACATGTAATTAATTATCACATCTTGCTAGCTTGAGGAAGGGAGGAGATTAGTCCTATCTTCAACTGACCAACTGTAAGCCAGAGGCTGTATTGTGATCGTGGTTAAATGATAAACAAGAAATACATATACATGCATAAAAAAATGCTGCAAAAGTCCGGGGGTGTGCTAGGTTTGTGGTAGATTACCAAGCCCTTAAATCTGTGCAGCTTTGCAAAAAATCAATATCTGGTCTCTGTACATGAGATTGGCTTACAGCACATCAGGTAACAAACTAACCTTTCAAACAAGCATATTAGTTCTCAAAAATAAATAAATTATCTTCAATGAAGACCAAAATTACTATGAAACAAAAGAAAAATAATTTCCCTTTGTAATGTTCATACAAATTTCTTTTGTGGACAGGAGATATTTTCCTTCTCTTCTAAGAGAATTACTGGATAGACTGCACTGTAACATTACTGCTGTCAAAACTGAGTCCCTTGAGAACATATAAACAAATGTTTACATCTTTGTCACCTTTGTGAGGGTTTTTTTGTTTGTTTTGTTTTCTCCATCATTTCCCATCTACTTTTTTTAACTTCAGTTTTCTAGACACTACTGAATTTTCATCCAGAAATCTTGAATAGTAGCAGTATATTTGAGAGTACATATATTTTCAGAATTGAAGCCAAGAAAGCCGACAAAGTAACTTGACACACTGAGTTATACCAAGCAGGTATTCCATTTATTACTGCACTAGGTGCATGGGGATTGCTCCCCCAAACATGCACACCAAGGAGAGAAACAACTACATATTTAAAGGCATAGCATATACAAATTCATTACATTCCAAGAAAACAGGCTAAAATTCCAAGAAAAAACTAACATATTGTCCCATTCTTCTGAGCTTGCTTTGTAAATACATGGTGGTGGTCTCTGGTGGTCGTGGGATGGATTGTGTGTGGTTGGTTAGTACCTCACTGTGAATTTCAAACCTTTTAAGGGGGGGATAGCTCCAACCAGCTTTCACTGGTGTTGCGTTGAACTGAGGCATCTGTTTTGTTGCCTTATCTTCATCAACAGAACTTCTACTTTCTTACCTTCACCTGACAACAAGTTCTACAGCCTCCTCTGCATTCTGCTCTTGAGCTTACATTTACGTAAGCCTCCTGTCCTTCAGCTTATATCTGCTCAAGTTATGCAAAAGGCTGTTCTCACAACATAGAAAAGCTATTCTCATGATTCAAAATCATCAAACAAGGCGGCGTCTTTCTGTGACTTCAGCTTCAGATATTTCTTTTTAAACTGAGTGGAACACTGTCTAACCTAGAAGCATATTTGACTCTATATTTTGGGAAACTAATTTTAAAGATTCTTGAATTGAAAAAAAAAGTGTGAAGTTAATGAGATTCCTCTTATGGTTCCTTTGAGAAAACTTTGTGTTACTTTTTTTCTGATTATGTTGACTGAGGGACTATCCACACTTGCTTTTTGAACCCAAAATAACAGTTCAGAGATATTAAAATGTGTAACGATTTCTTAAAATATTTTAATGAAGTTCAAGACTGTAAAAGTACGCTAAGACCACACCCTCTTCATTTACACCTTGGTACATTCTGCATGATGTGCACAGTTACTCAGCTATAGTGGGGAAGGAATGTGAATCCTGTTCCACACACATGACTGCAGCATGTGACTAGCGTATCCAATCCATCCAACTTCAATCATATCTTTTTTATTGAGCTGTTCAGCCATTAAGTTGTCAGGAAAGTAGTAGATACTTCATCACCAATATGGATTGAGTTAAACTGTGTAACCTACTTATAGTACAAACGGCCAGTGCAAGTCAAGAATTCCAATTCATTTTGAAGATTTCAGGTAAGCTTAAGAATTTAGGAGATCACTTCATCTACTGTTCAGTGCTTCCAAAAATTAGGTTATGAGGAATTTTTGCCAGAAAACAGAAGCATGACTAATCCTATGTAACTAAGCAGGTTAAGATTTTCAACTTAGTGATCCTACATATCAGTGCTGAAACCCTGCCTGCCTGATACTTCAGGATCTTCAGCATTGTTTCTGATTTCATCCATTCTCACTTGTTCTCTGTTCTTTTCTGTCACAAGCCAAACACATTTGTATTTTTTAAACAAATAATGCACAGTTTTCCTGATTGTTTATACTCTGAAACTGATCTGTTTCTATGAAAAGTACTCATTACTGACAGCAGATTCAAGGAATAAATCTGAAAAAAAATACCTGTGACTATAAAAACAAACAAATAAATAACATAGACATAGGTATAAAAAGTTCATAACTTCCATCTGAAAACTCATTTCTTCCATGTTGTGACATAGACCTAAAGTTTATTTTCCTCTGATGTATTCTTAGTATTTTATTTACTAATGACGTATTTGATTTAGCCCATTATTTTATATGGAGGATGCATGAGCTAGCTCGAGATTTCAGGCTCTTCCCTATTTGTTTTGTTCACAATGCATAAATCTTTAGGATTTCACTGTTGCACTAAATGACTAATTAGAAGCATATGTGTTAATGCAATTATTCACAGATCTTGCATTTTGTATTTCAAGTGTTGAATTCTACTAAACTATTCTCATTCTAAAAGTTTGGAAGTGATCAAAGTGTTGAAATATCACTTGTTATCTCTCTATTTTCAAGGTTTTCAATGGTGTTTTTGCACAAGGAAGTTCTGGGTGCACCAAATATGCATGTCTGTCTGCACGTCATTTGGGAAATAAGGTGAAGTTTACCAGGCTTTATAGGATATTCAGTAATTGAGTTCTTCCTTGGTCACCTAGCTATTTAACTGGGCATTAAGCAATTCCAAGAAATACAATTTAAAAAACTTCCAAATGTTTTACTTTTTCCAAAATAAGTCCTTTATATTGTCTCCAGATTGTCACTTTCAAAATTAACCTGGTTTAACAATGTGTTAACACTCCAAATGTGTACTATCTCTCCCTATTAATCTACTAGATAATGATCATCTTGAAAAACAGTCAATCTTTTCAGATAACACTATCCCATTTCTTATTTGCCTCCTGGTAACATGTTTACCTGCAGCAGTTTACAGCCTCTGAGAAGTAAAACACATTAGACACTCAAGGACATATAGCCTGTGAAATTTTAAGAAAAGCATATGACAGGACAGCTTTGTTAAACTATTTGACAGTAGTGGGAACCTGAAGAAGAAATTGAAAAAGACACACTAATTGTTTGAATAAGCATAAAACCCATATGAAATGCTAAACATTACGATTTTTCATTATGATCAAAATAATCGTATAATCATAGGGGTTGGAAGGGACTTTGCATTTCACAAAAAAAAAAAAAATCCTTGTTTCAAACCTCTAAGTAAATAACTGTCCACATTAATTTCCATTTACATTTTCATTACCGTACAATTATATGCTATCTATAAAAGCACAGAACTATAGTCTAATAATTTGAAATTTGTCTGACAGTGGCCAAGAAAATCAAGTCATCTGATTAAGGACTTTTTACCCCAGTGAAATTATTACTATATTGCTGTATATTCAGGATGGAAATCCTAATCAAAAAAGATTAGTAAAGTTTCAAGTGTTAAGGGCATTAATTATTACAAAACTTAGCATTTCAAAGGAAAACAATTTTAATTGTTTGCATACCTCAAATCTGCATTTAAATTACCATTAAAAACCACACACACACAAAACCAAACCAAACCACCACAAAAAAAAAAAAAAAATTACATTTTTTTCTTCATCACATGTTTTATTTTCATCACAATTGTTTTCTTTTCATTTATTTATATTAATCTTACTCCCTGTGGGTGATCTTCCTGTAGAAAAGTAGGACAGTCTGTACGTGTGAAAATCAGAGAATCTTAAACAAAGATGAAGAAGTTGTAGGGATTATTTATGAAGTCACAGAAGATCTTAGACAAAGAAAATCTGTAAGTCCCTTTACAAAGGCTAAAATACTAAGAGAAACTATTATCTGTCTTCTCAGAAGTCCCATAAACTACATCCTTTCCCATCATTCAGCTTTCAGATATAACCTAAAGAGAGCTGTGAATCTCTCTTTGCTATACTATCAAGAGCCATATATTCATACCCAAGTATTTTTTTTCTATGACTGATAAATATAAAACAAATTATATGGAATTGATGCAAGATTGATATAAAATTAAAATATCTCTGTCCTTTCTATGGAAACAGCAGAACGCTGGAGAAATAGAGCTGCCTTGTTAACGCTTTCCTCTGTAAACCAGCAATTTTCCAAATTCCCTTAAATTACTATATTAATTTTAAAGATGTTTTGAGTCATTAAAAGTTCAGTGAAGAAACCATGGTGATTGAACATATAGCATTAAGAATAAAGTTTAGCTTTCTAATATTATATAAAAAACAGACACAGACCATCCTCTCAAAATTACTCACAAAGGAAGGAATATTAAAATGGAAATTTTTCAGCTTAACAAGAAATTAATAATTAGGGAAATCACGCAGATGTTTTTAGAGAAAGAGCTATTTTAACAAGTAACAACAGCAAATGACAGCAGCCTTAAAGAACAAATCTTTTTCTCAGAAAAGATAAAATAAAATAGGAGTGATAGAATCAAAAGAATTAGAAAAAATACTACAAAAAATACTATAATAAGATCTTGAAATTTAGTCATTTCAATACAGTACAATATAGTATTGTACGGTAATATTTTTTTCTCATTTTCCTGTTCCCTCTTTCTCATTCCTTCTACCTTTTTCCCTATTTCTATTTATTTATTTATTTATTTACTTACTTATTTATTTATTTTAAGGGCCCACTAAATAGTTGTTGGGACATTCTTTTCCCATGCATAATCCTTTTTTATCATCTGATTTTCTCCATGGCATCTTGCCAATTTTTGTCTGCCTGTGCTAAAGGTCACATGCATTTTTACTGCCAGATTTAGAACTGCTAGATGTTTATAATTCTCTTCATGTAAGCAGGTCATCTTGAAAGGTGCTAGATGCTTGTGACACTGAGTGAAATCCACAGGTTCTGCTTCAAAATGAACTCATTTAGTAATAAGGCTCTAATGACTGTCTTGAATTCATTACCATTTTCTACAGTATATATTTTGACCTGTAGCTGCCATCTGCACCAGTTAAAGTACTTTTACATAACACTTGAACTGAAACAGGTCTTAGTTTGTTGGGGTTTTTTTTTTTTTTGTTTTGTTTTGTTTTGCTTTGTTTTGTTTGTTTTAAATCATCCATGACAGAAGGTTTGAGATGTAGCTTGCCTACTTTGGGGAACTTGATTTGACTGCCCAAATATATGTATTTGTAGCCATTTGAAGTATATTAGATAATTTCATGTCAACCATTACTATTAGAAAAATCTAATATTTTAGAAATGCTTGTCTTTTGGGGAATTTATTAATCTAAGTAATCTGCCTATTTGTTCTTTACTTATATGTTCCCCTTACGTGGAGGGAAAAACTCTTCTCTCATTCTCATAAAATCATTTTTTACCCCTTTATTCAATACCTTCAGGGTTCCATTAGCAACTTCATGGAACAAACACTCTTTTTAACTCAAGACTGATACTCAAACTCTGATCAATTGACCATAACTTAAATCCAGTGGATTGCATCTTCAGAACAGTTGTTGATATTGCAGGTGGACAGTCAAATCTTCAGAATTATGTCTGTCAAAAACTGAATGCCAATTATGACAGTGCTTTGTGAGACAAACTGAGTGACAATCTTATTCTCACCTACCACATTGCTGGTTTTCCAACAAAACAGGCTGTTTTTTTTTGTTTGTTTGTTTGTTTGTTTGTTTTGTTTTGTTTTTTTTTAAAAAAGACAGAAAGACCCTCAGGCCGGTACATCTACTTCCACATATTGTTGCTGTTCAAACAACAGACTCTTCTGAAAATCCCAAAGGAAAAAATTACAAAAACAAAACAAAAACAAAACCCAAAAACTTAGCAGTATTTTCAGTTTAGGCAGTTTATTGAGTTTATTGATGAAGCATGAAAACCTTCTTTTTCATTTACTGAGAAAAGAGTTTTTCTGGGTCTGTAAAAGTAATACTTATTTGCACTGCATTTTAAACTATTCTTTAAAGATGAAAATCATCATTGTATATGCACCGCACATCATATCAGTTTCAGTAAAATATTTTTGTTGATTTTGTGCTAGAATTATGCTAATTTTCACTCAGAAAGCTGGATTAGAGATAGAAAGATCTTCTGTATGCATTAAGTAACATTTATTTTGAATGAGATTTTTATACAAACTGCTCCAATCAGTTCAGTAAATAGGCTGCAAACCATGAATTATAAGTAAATCCTTCAGAAAAATATACAGTTTGAATAAAACTGTCCCTTATTCCACTGGGACATCTATGCATTAAGGGAGTTCCCTGCTTTGTTAATTCTCTTTCATGAACACTTTGACAATAAAGTCTGTAATATACTATGACCTATATTGATACTATAGCATACATTTCCATTATTTGCACAGAAGTGTAGCATTTTTCTTAGCAGTTGTTGCAGTGGGGACGCACAGGGGACCAGAATCCATCCTCAGGATTCTGCAACAGTGACTGTGGCTGCTGGCCTGTGTGGATGATTTCTTTATACAGAGACCAGGGGATTAGTGGAACAGAGGAAGCCAATCACCAGATTGGTGAAAGGAGTTACTCAACCTATTCCCAGTACTGTTGAGGAGATCATTGAGATTTTTATAACCAATGTGAGACTCACTGGGAGGAGTCCAACAAACAATTCCTCCTCAGACTGCTTCACAGAGTAAAGGGGTTAGTCTTGTAGGACTCAGTATGGAAGGGAAGAAACATTTTTTGACTGTGCCTAACATCTTAAAGACTATTTTTAAGCAAGAATGTGAATAATATTATGGAATATCTTTAGAAGGTCCACAGACAGTGAAAGGTAAGAATCAAAATAAATCAGTGAGGAATAATAGTTGCAAAATAGAGGACAAGGGATGAAATGAGCCTGTAGAGTCTTAACACCTTGCTGGCCAGCATGCTGAGTTGTGATGACTTATTTGTTCTTGCTCTACCATATTTCCACCTATTTTTGTGCTCTATTCTGAGTATGTGTGAACATGAGTAAACTTTAAGCTAGAACAACTAGCAAAAAGTCAACGAGGCCTAAGCAAATGGAGTGGGAGTGTGGACCTCTGGGCTTGTGGGTCCAGTCACCAAGACATGGATGGACCAGGGGATTCTGAGGCCACATGTTAGATAGACTGAGTGTTTAAGGCCAGCCATTGGGTGTATCAGTGTGTACAGACAAATGTACTCATATATAATCTGCTAGCAGACTACAATTTCAATCACTTGATTAGCTGAACAAAAAGCCAATCAGCCAACCAAACAAAAAAGTAGCAAACACAGGAACAGTCAGTCTATTCTGTTCACAGAATCAGAGAATGGCTAAAGTTATGAAGGGCCTCTGAAAGTCATCTGAGCCAACTCCCTACTCAAGCAGAGGCATCCAGAGCAGGTTGCCTATGGCCATGTCCAGGCAGCTTCTGAAGATCTCCAAGGAACAGAATGCACAGCCTCTCTGGGCAACTTCTGCCACTGCTCCATACAAACATAATAAGGAAGGGTTTCCTGATGGGACCTTTTCTATTCCAGTCTGAACCCATTGCCTACTGTCCCAGCAGTGAGCACCAGTGAAAATAGAGTGGCTCCATCCTCTTTGCACCCTCCCTTCTGGGAAGAGGTTCTCATCATTTGTTTTTTCTGGTCAGCTGGTCTTTAGCAGACAGCTAATATAATGTTACACAGCTCCCTAAACTCCAGCTGGTTACTGATAATGGAGGGTGACAGCCCTCTTCACCTCCCCAGCCTGTCCTTCCTTCATGCCTGTCTGAATACCATTTGTTATGCAAGTGCCAGTAGAGACAATATTCTCTTCCTGTTTTGGACCGTGTGATTATCTGTTTATGAATATCACATATGTCACCCTGAAAGTAATGCCTCTTAATTATTTCCTTGGAAACTACAACAGATAAAAGGAAACAATAACATTGTTTGATAAAGCAAATTCTCTGCTGCAAAGCACTATTTTCCAACATAGTCACCACCAGTAGTTATGCGGTTTTACCAGTGATGAATGAGAGTTTGCATACTGTGCTTGTAAAAATCTGCACCAGAAGAGGTGAGCTGCTGTCACTGTTGCCTCTGCTCACATCCACAGTTTGGTCTCCGTAAGTGTTCAGAAAGTGCTGATGGGTGCCATTTTTATTATTTATAATAATTTCTTTATTTTTTCCTGCATGAAGGAAATCAGTTACACACTTTTGCTTCATACACACTTCCATGTCAGACACCATTTTGTCAGACTGCCCTTCTCCTGCTACCTGTCACACAGCAACTACATGTAATGAAATACCGGCAGGAAGGTTCAGCCTCTACTACCATACCACCAACATCCTCTTCTGACATTGTGGATCAACATAATGAAATAGGAGACACAGCTTTCAGCCCTCGTATGTATAGACAAGCATGGGAAACAAATGAAAATAACAAACTCATATAGAGCTACATATCCATGACTTTATGGAGATTACTGAGAGGTGGTGAAATAAGTCACAAGGTTGAAATATTAGTGGCTAGGCACAGGCTTTTCAGGTATGATAGATGAGGAAGGTAAGGAAAAAGGCTGACACTCAGTGCAAAGGAGTGTCTGTTATGTCTGCAGTTTTCCTTGAAACTCTGAATGAGCTGCTTGAGCAGTTCATTATGAATAATGATAAGAGGATAAACCTGCATGGATGACAATAAAGTGTGAATAAGTTACAGAAAGCCTCATCAAAAAGAGGAAGCAGAGGAAGCCTTTAGACAACTGAAAAAAATATTTCTATTTTCACATATCTGCTCAAAGAGTAATGGAGCTTGGTACAAACAATAGAAGATAAATATAGAGAGTTTTTCAGAAAAAATATTGATGCAAATGACTGATGAATATGCTATCAGACATGCTTTCACTCATAAATGTGGGGGGAAAAAAGATATTCACGTACTTCTAATCACAAATGAAGAAGAACTGCTGAAGATGTGCAGGTCAAGGACAGTCTTGACCTCAGTGACCATGTCAGTGTGGAATTGAAAATCTTGGGAAAAACAAGTA
>PPHD01028244.1:0-10938 GCA_002909625.1 Bambusicola thoracicus
AAAAAAAAGACCACTGATTTATCTAAATATCCTGAATTTTTATTCTTCCTCCTGTTAATCACAGAATCATGTCATAGAATGGCCTGGGTTGAAATGAACCTCAAAGATCATTTAAACTCCCCTGTTGTGGGCAGGGTCATCAACCACTAGACCAGTCTTTTATCTGATATAGTACTCTTACTTTTTCCTCTTCCTAGATACATAAATCTGGGTCCACAGGCTATGAGAGCTTGTCCCAGCTTCTAGTTATCATGTGTTGTTGATGTTGGTTTGTTAGTATGTGCTATTCAAAGGTATACTGATGTCAGCTTTATTTAAAAAATAATAATAAATCTGTGTTGAGATCTGTCTTCCACGTGTTAGTATCAACTTAAGAAAGCTTTCTTTACTGACATACTTTACTCACAAAAAGCATATTTTTGCTGTGTCTGTGATTCAGATCTTCTACCCAGCTAAATCCATAGCCATCATTGTCTTCTTCCATCTAAAGGCTAGTCTTAGTTACCTGGTTTGCAAATTTGGATCCCAAGCGTTTTTTTATGCCTTAAAACACTTTCTACAGACTTAAGATCTATGACAAGAAGTAACTTCTATGCCACCACCTATAAGGACTGCTCTCCTACTGGGCACAAATAGTCTTCAAAACAACCCAACATTCCAAATACAGTCTTTCACTGAAGCAGCTGCTAAGCCATGGGATAAATCCTTACCTCTTTTTAGTCTCAGCAGAAGCAGACAATGAATCCCTTGTTACCACGTCATTGTGCCAATCTCCAAGTTCTGAATCGATCATTCCTCCTGTTAGTCTGAGACAGGGCCTTAACTCATCCATAAAGCCTCCTGCAGACAGTGCTCTGTTTGATTTCCATTTTACCTTTGTAAGGACAGTGATGGAGATGCAGACTGCCAGACATCTCACTGTTTCACAGCACATACATTTTCATGGAAAGTATGCAGTAGAAGTTTTGTGTTGTTTTTTTTTACATCAACTCTTCTCAATGTTTTTATTGGCAAATAGCAGTTAATGTTCATTTACTTCAATGAGCAGGATTGTATCAAGGAAAATCGTGATTCCTGACTCAGTGAAAATAATCCATAAGATCCCAGACGCTGTTGAACTCCTAGAGACGGGAGAGGAAAGAACATAATGGCATGAGTAAAAGTGTTAATCTGTTGCGCTGCCAACAGTGGCTAGGTCAGGGCTCCCAAGTGAGCTCTCAAGTATCTACCTTGGCTGTCCCCTACCTCTGTCCTGGCGTGAGGCTTGAGTACATGCTGGTCCCTAGTGCCTGGTTTCCTTAGAAATTAGAGCCCTGCGACAGACAGGAGCCATATTAAGCACCTAGCTTGGACTCAGTCTGGGCAGCTGGAGTTGACTTGGTCCATGAAATCTATTATGATGCACAATTGGAGGTCGGTTTGGAACTTTCTTTTCCCCAAAACCTCATTTCTCATCTGACAAAAACCATAGAATCATAGAATGGATGAGTTTGGAAGAGACCTTAAAGATGATCTAGTTTCAACATCCTTGCTGTGGACAGGGTTGCCAGTCACTAGATCAGCCTGTCCTGGGCCCCAACCAACCTGGACTTGAACACATCCAGGAATGGGACATCCACAGCTTCTCTGGACAGCCTGTGTCAGTGCCCTACCACAACAACCATCTGTCTGTCAATTTAAACAACTCTTTATCCATCAAATACTCCAGCCTTCTGTTTGGAGATAAGGATGCTGCGTGGGACAATGTCAAATGCCTTACACAAATCCAGACAAACGACATAATTTGCCCTTCCTTTGTCCACTGATACCGTCACTCCTTCTATGATGGAGATTGGTCAGGTATGATCTGCCCTCGATGAAGCCATGCTGGCTGTTACAGATCACCTACTTGTTCCTCATGTGCTTTAACATGTCTTCTAGGAGGATCTGCTCCATGATCTTCCCGGGGACAGAGGTGAGCCTCACTGGTCTGTAGTTCCCCAGGTCTTCCTTTCTCCCTTTCTTGAAAATTTGAGTGACCATTCTGAATATATCTAACTCACCTTTGAATGTAAAATTGCCTGTTAAAATGAAAAGACCGTAACTACACACTACTGAAAATAACTCACTGCTGAAAGATATGAATTAGTTGTAATCATTTTAAGATTTAACTAAGTTTGCTTTTGACTGTTTGTTTGTTTGTACTTGTTTGTAAAATGTGTACTAATGGGAATAATTACTGCTAGTGTTTAACTTAGAAAGGACTCAACACTGATTACAACTTAAATAACAGTAAACAATATAACATTTAACAATAAACATCCTATCAAAAGAACACATGCAGTACCATCACTCAGAGGTCCTTCTGAGCTATGCACCAATCAGCCTAGACAAGAAAAATATTTTATCCAGATGACATACAGAGAATGGGGTAGGATAAGGCTATTTGTCTCTGTGTAATCACTCTATCAAATCTTTAATGAACTGTGAAATGAAAAAAGCTGTGGTTGATACACAAAAAAGGGTGGGAATGTTTTGCACAGTCTCTCCTGTGATTTTAATATGAAGAACTGTTCATGGGAGCAAAAAAACAAACAAACAAAAAACACTCAAAAAGAACTTACAAAAACAACATCAAGAAGAAAGAATTCAAAGAGACTGTGTCAATCTGCTCTTTTTTTTCTTTTTTCTTTTTTTCATTTATTATAATCATCAGTCTGGTCTTCTGAGCCTGCTGCTATTTCAGTTTTGTTCATATTCCAAAAGTTCTGCTGACTTTTTTTTCTCTCCCTACCTGGATGAAATTTGAACAGAAATGTTAAAATACCAGGAAAAAAACAGCTTTGTAAATTTCCCAGAACTTGCTCTGCAAAGCTGCTAGTGTGGAAATATAGAATTCTTGCCTTTTTCTTTCTTTCTTTTCTTTTTGTGTGTGTGTGTGTGTATGCATTTTTTGTTTGTTTGTTTGTTTAATAGTGTACTAATTTCGTACCATTTCACTATGGTAAAAAGGACTGTTTTTTGTACTTGTGATCTAAACCTTCTATATTTGTGAGGAAAAAAACCATTTACACAAAAAGACCATTTACACAAAAAGACCATTTACACAAAAAGACCATTTACAAAAGGACCATTTACACGAAGCAGACTCAGGATAAAAAGAATGAAACCTCCACAGTGGTTAACAATACTGTCCAGATTTGTGAAAAGGAGCAAGCAAACTCCCAACAAAAAAATAAAGAGAGCTGACTGCTGTGCCGGTAGGTCAGTGAGACCATAAGAATTCCTTTCACGGAACTGGATGAAACAATATATAAAATTATAGTTATATGTAGAGGTATTGAGCTACTGCAGTTATCTCACTTTGGCTGCTGGGATGGAATGTTTTTAACTTTATTTCATGGATATAAAATATCTTCTACTTTTCTGAAAAATATAAAGATGAGCAAAAGTGTCTAAATCTGTTTTTAATGACTGCAAGATGCCTTTTGCCGTTTCTGTTAACGGTAAAGAGCAACTGCAGGAAGAGAGTGAGGTTTCTGAGTAGAATCACAAAGTAGGTGACCATGAGAAATTACACAGGGTCCTGCCTCTGTCAGGGAGTGGTTGTGCACACTGGTGCTAGCACACATCAGTGTCAAGGTCTTCGCGGGTCCAGAAACTGCTGTTTTCGTTTGTTTCTTTTTCCAAAAGAAGTTACTCTTTCAAAAGCTCTTTGTAGGAATAAACTGTTCAAATGGAAAATTCTTAAACTTCACTCTCTGTGACTTGCAGTAAACATTAAGGAAAATGATACCATTTTTTAATGTGATGTAAATACACCTTCAGAGCACTTTCCCTTTCTTTTCCTGTAATTGTGGACACAGCTCACATCCAGCAATGCCAAATCTTTTACTTTAAAGATCAGGCTGTACTGATTCCTTGTAAATCAATCTTTTTCTTGCCACTTCTTCTCAGGAAAATCATATCCTTTCAGTTCTTTTATTTCTCAGTGACACATACAAATACCAAAAAAATATACTTTTTTAAAGAAACTTAACCTCTGAGACTTACAAGTGAAAACATGAATTTTCCTAGTCCTCATTTTAAGGACAATCCCATGCTTAACTTCTCTAGTAATGTTCACCTTACCTTAATATTCTCTGTACCCTCCAGTCCTGCATGAAATGGAGTTTTGTTTGGGTTATCCAGCTGGATTTGCTCTGGGCCTCAGACTTGTGTGGAGGAAAGGATTTGCTTTGCGATGTAGTGACAGCCACAACTCTGCAACCTGGCGGCTCATCCCAGGTGGGGTACAAAACCTTTCAGGTCATTCAGGCACAAGCTAAAGAAAATACCACAGACAGAAGATGTACTTTGAATAATTTCATTTCCCTCCTACTCAGCACTTTCTGTAGTCAGTATGCAAGTCAACATCTCAACTTTCTGTACAAAGCGGAGGATAACCGAAGCAATTAAAAGCTATGAAATCAGAGTATTCAAATGTTTCATAGAAAAAAAAAAAGACCTGGCTGTGCTTTAAGCACACAAGACTTGTGATATCAGCAACCCACATTGGAGGGGGTCTCTTTGTTTTCTGTTTGGGAATATGGAATAGGAATCAAGATAATGATGAAGGTGCTGTTGCAAATGGGACAAATTACTAAATTATAAGGAAGATGATAAATGAATGAAGAAAAACAGTTTCCCGAGCAAGCTGGCTGGAGCCTCCTGCCTTTTCTCTGAGAGGCCAAAATATAGCTCGGAATTGCCAGCCTAATAGTAAATTGGTGGAGTGATAAACTGGCGTCATTAATAAGCAAGAGCGGGGAAGAATACCCATGTTGCTCTCATCTTAAATTGTAAAGTAATATAAACGGCTTTTAAGCACCCTGTGCAGAGCTGAATTGAAAGTTTCACTGAGCAATAAAATGACTGGCTCCCTCGGTAGCTGTGCAGCGATCTCCATCTGAATGGAATAGTGGGAGGAGCAGTGGACAGGCTGCCTGTTTTGCCAAAGGAGGGGCTCCAGTTTTTATGGGAGTGGAATTGAACATTAAGCAACTTTGAGACATCCAGCTTTGGATGCCATAAATATTGAAGTAACAGAGAAATGGAGACACATAATGCCTTGCGTCTGAAACCAGTGGAAACTTAAAGACTAGACATAATTTGGGCCAATGCTGAGCTTGAAGGATATTTTATCTTAGGCCGAGTGAGGACACATTCAGATTAGTTTGGGAGAAAGGTTTAAGTGGAGCAAGGGACAAAATAAACGACAGGGTGGCACAATAGCTTTTTAATGAATATGTTATACTGCGTTTGCACAAGATTTGAATGTGGTGTTGGCTAAGCTTTTATAAGGCAATAAATTTCTTAATTGGCTCTTTCAGAAAGTTTCATTTGCTCATAAAGGACTGCATTTAGGTCTGAACATCCTGGTGCAAATTGCTTCCCTGCAACCTCACAACAGGGCTCATGGCAATCTCGGCATTTGTCTGTAGGCACGTTTTAAATGTATCACCCAAGTTGAGAGTTTTAAAAGAGCCCTTTCTACCTGCTCTCTGTAGATTCTATGGAAAAGGCATTAAAGACTCTTGTCTTGAGATGTGCAGCTGTGTCTGCTAACTTCTGAAAGCAGATTTGACTACATTTTGCTGAACCTCACAGTAGCACAAAGAGCTAGTGGTAACTTGACTCCTCACATTAATATTACTTTTTGGAGGCACGTGGTTGTCCAGGGTACACAGTTCCCATCCATCTCACAGCAGGCACCACCAGACCTGTTCTTGGTTGGACCTAGAGCTGTGTTTTTGTCTGGTAAATGTGATGTGATTTTGTTTCCAGGGCAAAGAGATGATCTGAGTTTCACCAGAATAAGCACAGTGCTCCAGGTCTCTTCACAGAGCCTGAGAGAGAGTTCTGCCACAAGCCCCAAGCCTTCCTCCCATCCCAGTGTAGCATCCTTTAACCCTGTACTTAAGCAGCCAGTGGGCAGTGGGTGATCTGGGACCTCAGCTTTCTCCACTGTGGCACACACCTAGCTGGATTGCTGAGGGTATGTCACATTGGTGAAATATGGAGGACATGAGAACTGGAGTACTTTTAACAAAACCCAGAAGTACTGGAGTTTTCCCTTCCCTATGCTGGTGGCAGGACCATGGCTCCTTGCAGAGCCAAGCAGCACTACAAGGATTTGCGGGATTGCATGGAAGAGGTCTTCACAGCACAGACCTCAGTGGGGAATGCAGATTGCTCTCAGCCCTTTATACCACCTGATGTACAACTGGCCCAAAACTTCTCCTTCAATGGAAAGATTCCTATAAGTTAAGTTTTGTTTAAAATCTATTTTTTAGCAAAACACATGTGCTTTCAATTTTTATAAAAATGTATTGGCATATTCTATTTTACTTGCTTCATGGCTCTCTTCAAGGAAAAGCTTTCTTTTTCCAGAAGAAGGAAAGCTGCTCATATCATCATCTGCTTTAAGCTCGAGCCATTTACTTTTTTTTTATAACTTGTCCCACTGTCTCTTTGTGGGTGTGTGCAAATTTCATTTTCTATTGCTGTAGTCCTGATGTGCCCTCACCTCACTGCTCTGACATTCTACTTCTCTGCTTCTCTGAGCTTTTTGCTGCTTTCATATTTACCACCTTTAAATATACTGTTCTTCCTTTCTGTTAGCCATCTTTTCAGAGCAATTTTTCAGTTTTGATTACTGGGATTTATGACTGGTCATCCCTCAGAAGAAGGAGGAAAGAAATGTTGGCTGTCCTTTGAACTCCCTGTGTTTGCCTTGCACTTTTTATCAACCTGTCAAAATCTTCAGCAGTCTTTACAAAAGGCCCGAGACCACAGCCAGCTGGATCCCTGTATCTTCTGCCTCTGTTCACAGCTTCAGCATGCCCTGTCCTGTATTTTACTTTGTTATGCCTGTTGCTCCAACCTGTCCTTCTCTATGTCCCCTCTTTGAGGTAGGAAGGATTTTAACATTATGGGGTACAGATAGAAAAGAAGCTGATCAACAAAAACCATTCATTTATATATTTATTTATTTTAGAACGTATCTGTGCATTATACTAATTGTCCAGCAAGGAAAGATACAGTGAATGTGTGTAATTGAAACTTCTCTATTTTTATTTTATTTTCTTTTATTTTTTAAGTGGACGGTGGATATAGCAGGGGCATATTTATTTCAGCGTTTGCAGGCTCTCTCATGATGAATTAGGACATTTCAAAGCCTTGCTTTGAGAAAACTCAGCACAATTTTGCATATATTTTTAGATCAATTAAAACATAAAATACATGGGCTCAGGAAAGAGCCTAGGGGAATGATCCAGAGTTGCTCTCTTTTGTGGCCTTGGTACTGGTTACCCAGACACATAGTTTCCTGATACAGGTAAGCAGATGAAAAAGCTTCCTACTTTTGCAGATCATCTGCATCTTCAGAGAGGGTTGGGAGAGACTATGATTAAAGTATTTTTGGATATTTTATATCAGAGCTTTAATAATTCCTTATTTTCACGGAAACAATGACAGAAAATCTCCATTTTTTAAAGGTCACTCTGAGCATAACCTTGCTGCCAAGAGATAACCGTATTGGCTTGAGGATGAACAGAAACTCACATTTAATTACGTGTTAGCACAGTTAATCCATACGTGAATGAGACTATGATGTGTTGCTATTCCTCCCTGTCAGTTTTCTCAGTCAGTTTTCTCAGTTTCTTCTGGCCAATGACATTGCCACTGCAAAAATCAAGCAAGTGCTTGCTTTAGTAAATTGTCCTTCTGAAGTCAGCTGGGAATAAATCAATAAAAGTACATAGGGCATGTTAACAAGCACTGACAAAATGAAATTCTAGGGCATTTATCTCTTGTTTCATTTGTCTGGGGTGCTGGACAGTTATTTAGCTTATCATTAGGGGTTATATTGGCCATTGGCATGCTCATATTTCAACATAAGTAAAATGTTTCATAAGATCAGTAGTAACTTCCATACTGTGCAGTGCAGCACAGTGCAGAGATTCTCCAACACTTACACAGGCTGCAGTGAGCAGATCTGGCAGCCTGGCTCTCACAGGGGCAGCAACTGCACACTTCCCTAATAGGGCTACCATACTGAGAAAACCAGTGAATGCCAAAACCCATCCACTGGAGTATAGGTTTGGTACTAACAAGTATTAAAAGCTCCCTTAGTGCGGAATCCCTTGGTTTTCAGACTTGTGCACTACAAAAATGCCTAACGCTAATACTAGAAAACAAAAGCAAGCTCTGTGGCATAGTGGTATGCCTACTTCCTTCAGAGGTGAAGAGGACCAATTTTACAAACAAACCTAGGTTTCCATTAATCTGCCCTTTGGGATAATGTTCATGCTCCCCAGAATGGGGCTTCAGCCACTGGGGAATGAGCAGGACTGCAGGCTGTCTTGGAGAGAAATGACTCTCTGTCCCTCCTGTTGGAAAGTCACAAGAAGGAATACAATCTCTGATCACAAAATGTGCAAAAGCCTCAGTCACCAACTACCAGACGTTTTTAGTTTAGCTAAACTCCCTTATTTCTCAAAGGCTGATGTTCCTTATGTAGTGTACAGGGATCTCAGGGGTTTTCCCTAGCTTTGATTTTCCTGTGCTTTATGGCTAATCTATTTAGATCTCCAGGCCCTTTCTGACCCTTGCCATCAATAAATCAGCAGCAAGGGATATAGAAAAACAATCAGTAAATTTATTCCTGAACTATTTATAAACATGTAAACTGGTGAATTTGTCTGTAAATTTACCGATCAACATGTTTATAACTAAATGATAATAATTTTAATAAAGCACTGAATGGAGGAATAAAACATTTGAAGGAATTAAAATCGTTGCATGTTGCCACTGTGGCTTCTCATGCAGAGATGCCAGTTAGTAAAACACCATTCACATCTCATTTCCCATGACAGCTCTACCTAAAGAGACTAACACCCTGTGCAATGTCATGTGCCAGTCTGCGTCATCCTCCTTTTATTTTTCCCATTCCGCAGGCTACCTCACACACTTAAAAGCTCTGTTCCACAAGCTCAGAAAATCCAGGAGGGTTTTTAAAACAGGAATGTTCTAGATGCAGTCAGATGACAGTCTTTGCTTATTTAACACTTTTTCCAACAGTAAAAAAAATAAGCAATTCATGAATCATATAAATACTGGCAAAAACAAATACACTTGTTCCAATGGTGATGAGCTCATGCACTGCCATACATAGCATCTTTTCAGCAGCTGTCTTCCTGCTAGCCCAGATCTGGTTGTATGCAGGGCACAAGTGACCTCCCTGATGTGACATGACATGCAGGCAGACCCTGCTGGGGAGTGCAGAGTCCTCTTAGCAGCCTGGAGGGGCTGCTATATTGCGCTGGCTGGAGGTGGGCATACAGAAGAGGACCCCTCAACACTGCTCCTCCCATCCTAATCGAGATGTGGTTTTGAGTGTTGCCATCATTAGGTGGTATATAAGGCTGTCGTTGGGATCCAAAGGAGTCTTTGTCAGTGTTTTACCTAGCAACCCAAAGTATGCTCTCTATGAAAGTCCAAAGGGTGAAGCAGAAATGTTCAGACTGGTAAAATTTTCATGTGTCCAGTGAGCTATGACACAACTGCTTTTATTTGTTAGCATTTTTATGTTGTATATCAACAAGTAAATGTTGCTTACTTGGATTTAAATAATAGAAAGACATTATTTGCCCTATCATGCAGCATTTATTACTGTAATCCAGCAGCATTTCAACAATCATTCAAAAAGTGACTCAGTCAAACAAATAAAAAGAAAACCTTTCCCAGATTTTATTGTTCCAGGAATTAACGTAATCTTAAGCCTCTTTTGGATCAACATGACTGGTTGCAATTTTTTGAATAAAATTGTGTTTTCTTAAAACTTCGGATTTGGAATGTCAGAAGTTATATACAAAACAGGAAGAACTTGTTGAAAGCTTAATTTCTGCACACACACAAAAAAATTGTTGTTGTTCAAAATATCTTTTTCAGTTTTATCTGAGTGTATCTTCACAGAATTAAGAAAAAAAAAAACTTGAAATAGAAGAAATCAGATCTAAATATTCTATTTTACTGAAAATATTTTATTTTTGCTCGTCTGTTGAGCCAAAATTCAATTCATTCAACTGTTCTGATGAAGTTGCTGTTATACTAGAGTTCAAAAAAGGATTGTCCAGTATATTTGAAACCTCTAGTTATTGATTATTTATTTTCAAGAAATATCCTTAAAATGTTTTCATTAAATAATCCCAGTTATTACATAAGGTGTGTATTAAAATTGTCCAAATTCTCACTGAGGAAAGATGCATTATCCTCAGCTGACATATGGGCAAATGGAGGCAAAATTAATCTTAGTAGGTTGCTCAGGACAAGTGCGTCTGTATTTCAGCCTCAGTGAGGAAACAACGGCAATACTGATTTCACTCTTCAATTGCTATTCTTCATGACTGTGACCTTTCTCACACTGTTATATTGTCTCCTTCTTTAGGCCAAAAAGAATGGAGTAACTTAAAAGAATAATGAAAATGAACAATAATAGGTTTAATGGTATTTTGTTAGAGTGTGTAAAGAGTAAAGACATTGCCAAAGAGCATCAATGTAATGCAAGGAGGGCTCAGAGCAAAACCATAAGGAATAAAGAAACACTCTATAGCGACAAAGCTTCAAAGTCACAAATGTTACTTTAAGTAGAATAAGAAAAAAGATCATGTTCTTCTTTTTTCTTATACTAAAAGCTGTTGAAAACAAGAACAAAAATGATTTTAAAAGAGAAAAATGATTAACCTTATAATAGGCAAGAAGTTTAAACTATCAAAAGTATACTATAAACTATAGAGCAAAAGTAGGGGTCAGGTGAGTATACTCAAGCTCTCATCGGATTATATAATTCAGGAGCATTTCTGTAAACCTATTGACTGAAATGTTCTCTGTGAACCAGAGAGAAGAAAAGGGCGCAAC
>PPHD01028245.1:0-10937 GCA_002909625.1 Bambusicola thoracicus
TTCAAGTACTGGAAGACTACAATGAGGTCTCCCCAGAGCCTTCTCTCCACCAAGCTAAACAATCCCAGTTCCCTCAACCTTTCCTCATAGGAGAGGTGCTCCAGCCCTCTGATTATCTTAGTGGCCCTCCTCTGGATTCACTCCAAGTGCTCCAAGTCTTTCTTGTGTTGGGGCCCCCAGGCCTGGACACAGTACTCCAGATGGGGCTGAATAGAGGGGCACAATCACAAGAGCTGAGCAGAGGGGCAGAATTTCCCTGCCAGCCACTCCTTTTTTAATGCAGCCCAGAACATAGTCGGCCTTCCAGGCTGCAAGCGCACACTGCTGGCTCATGTTCTCTTCTCTTGGGGGTCCACCAGGACCCCCAAGTCTTTCTCCACAGGGCTACTCTCAAGGAGATCTTCCCCATTTTGTATAAATACCTGGGATTATGCAAAATGTACATAAAATTAGTGACTGGTATTTAGAGCATGGTGGAGAGGAAAGATATAATTTGAATGACTACCTCAATTTCTCCTAAAAATTTCATCCGTGTTCCTCTGCAAGACACTAAAATCACATAAATTTTTGTTGAAGACCAGTAAATACATTCTTTTTGAGCAGGAACCAGGACCACCTACCTCCCAGTTTGGTAGAGTATTATCAGAGCACCATTACTAGAAAACAGAACTGATAAATCAAAAGCAGCAACTAGCAGTTGCTAAATAGAGACGTAGTCATCCCTCAGAGAACTGGTCAACAAGGCACATTATGCAGTAACCTTCATACCACAGGCAAATCCAAGTTAGTTGGCCTAAGAACAGTAGGGAATAGAAGATACAGAAAAGCTTGCATTAGCCCAATTAATAATTCTCAATTATCTTTGTAAATAGGAAATCTGTCAGCCCTGGATGCAACATACCACATCCATCATTATACCTTCATGTGAGCTTACTCAGGAAAGAGTACTTGGAGATACGACAACTTGACATCACTGCTCAAGAATTTTCTGGGGAAAAAGAAAGTGTGTTTGTGTGTGTGTGTGTGTCTTGGGGAAGAGAGGGGGAAAGGAGCTATGTTCAAACTCCTTTGTAAAGAAGTAAAGAAGGATCATAGTACCATTAAGGTTGGACAGACCACTAAGATCACCTAGTCCAACCATCAACCCATGTATGACTGCTTTAGACCATATCACTCAGTGAGACATTTAATCTTGGACAACTCCAGAGGTGGCAACTCCATCACGTCCCTGGGCAGCCCATTCCAATACCTCACAGCTCTTCCCAAGAAGAATTTTTTTCCTAATATCCAATCTGAACCTCCCCCAGTGCAACTTGAGGCCATTTCTTCTCATCCTATCACTGTTATCTGGGAGAAGAGGCCGACACCTACCTCACCACAACCTCCTCTCAGGGTGCTGTAGAGAGCCATGTGGTCTCCCCTAAGCCTCTTATTGTCCAGACTAAAAGATTCCAGGTCCCTCAACCACTCCTCACAAGACTTGTGCCCCAGACTCTTTACAACTTTGTTGCTGTTCTCTGAACATGCTCCAAACTCAACACAGAATTTGTAGGGATTTCTGCACAAGCAGTCTAGCAGTACAAGAAAATATTTTGAAAAAGGTGTTCTGCAGCGTGCTCCAAGAACTTTTAGAGAATCTTTGCTTAATTTTTATAATAACAGAATTGCATTGATTTAGCTCTGAATTGAGCCCATGAGTTTACTTGCATCTCACCATATATAAACAAATCAGTTCTGTCTCCACACCTGGAGAACTGTCAAGGTTTGCTCAGACATTCAGAGCCTGGGGAAAAACAAAAATAAAAAAACCCACCAAGTAAGACTTTTGAAAACAGTGGGTACCTATTTGTTTCCTTCCTTGTCAGTACAAACTCTCAGTAAGGCAGCAAACAGCAAGCATCCTGCTCTAACAAGCAGAAAGGATAAAAAAAAAAAAAGAAGAGAGCAATCTGTGGTAAGAGATGGTGTGGTAAAAACAAAACTAATTGTGGCTTCCCTGACTCCTGAGCTATTGCATCTGAACCATGGAGATAGAAGACACTGCCCACTGCTCTCCAATATCTTAAATTATTTGATGAACTCCTGAAACTTGGTACATGCTGAGGATACTGTACAAGTTTAAACAATTGGGGAGCAGGACAGACACAGCTAAGAGTCATACCCTGCTGGTTCCTCTGTCTCTACTGAAAAAAAAAAAAGAAAGAAAGAAAAGAAAAAGAAAAAGTAGTAACAGCATAGCAGAGAAGCTGTCCCAGCTTCTTTAATGACCGCCTTGGATTATTCATCACTAACACCAGCATCAAATACCGACTAGCAAATAAGACACAAAGTCCTACCTCCTTCCACGTTTCCTCTCAGTGTTGTCATGAACCGAGCTTTCTACTATCAGAACAAAAAAGACAGTTTACAATGCCAGCTGTAAAGTCTCCTATAACAATCACACAGAATGAAATTTTCATCTTGTTTTTGTTTGTCTGACCATGTTTTCCATTCAATACTCCTGTTCTTTGGGTAAAATTGTTTGTCTATCTTATTTTCTACCATAATATTTTGATAAATCTAAAGGGTTTTGTCTACAAGCTAGATTTTCTGGTTTTCAACTGCAAAAAATATTCTTCATATAACTACTTTCTTTCCCACCTTGGTGTTTCTTCTCTCATTTGCAAAGCATAAAGTAAAGACGAGCAATAAGATAATTTTCAGTTCCCTGCAGAAGAGCAATATGAAATTGTGTAGCTTCCACAGAGTTCTTAAACACACAGAGTAAACAACTCAAAGTGATTTTTTGTTTGATTGGTCATTCAAAGCAAGGAATCTAACGTGATGGGTCCATTTGCATGTTGACTACAGAACTGAAACAGTTACTTTAAGGTAACTTGAATTAAAACCTGAAAAATGATCATAAGGAACTGAAGCATTTATTCATAGAAAGCATAGGATTGTGGAAACTCAATACAATGATTATAGTTCTGAAATGTATGCCAGGAATGGAAAATTTGAATCTACTAATTTGACAGCTATTTCTGCAACTTAATAACAATTTAACAATGTTTATTAAACAGTGAAGTCTATTTATATAAACTGAAGGAGAATATTTGATTTTTGAAGTATTAAATAGTAGAGGACAGGGGAATCACTTGCCTTTCATTTTTTAGCTAATTTGCAGAGACAAACTATCAGAAGTGTTTTTGTAATAATAGGTACAGTATAGTTCATAATTCATTACAATGCAAGGAAATGCGTATCTAAGTTTACAGCAAGAACTGGGTTCAGTATTATTTGATAATTGACATGACAGTGACAAAATAGTTTGTTGTATGCATGTATATATCTCTTTGCAAAAATGAAATATTTGTCTAGTGATAACCAACTGTGCAATATGTCCCAACAATGTTTTCTATAATTCTGTGAATGGAAAGTAAAGGGTTGACAGCATTAAATTAGGTAATTTCTAGTATCCATGCAATTTCTCTGAATTGACCTCTCTGCTTGTGTCTCACATGCATGAGGGCAACACTTACACCAGGCAAGATGTTTCCAGTTGTCAAACTGAGAAACCAAGGACCTCATAGAATGAAAAGAGACAAGGCCAAAAAGTAAGCATTTCCCTTACTCAAGAATTTTGAGTGAATCCTTATTTACAAATCCATTTGCAGCAGTATCACACACATATGCAATGGAAGCTTTCATTTTTGGCAGGGGAGAAGCAATGCTTGCAGTCTGAAAAGAGAGTAGATAGACTATCACAATTTTCCCCTACATTCACATATGCCAAGTGACTTGGAACTTTCAGTGAAAGGGGAGTTTCAGCCTGCTCCCCTGAGAACTGTTTTAACTGATGGAGGGGTGCTTTGGTCCAAAGACTTCTGAGACCAGAATTCCAAAGACCTCTTTCAGCTGAGAGCTCCTGGAGCCCACCAAGGCAACAGTTGCTTGTTGTTCACAAGCAGTTCAGGCTATTTTTGCATATTATACTAGATAATAAAAATCTCTGAATCGTGTATGTGAAGCATTACATTGCCAGAAGCATTACGGATGCATTAGGATGCAGAGGTAGTTAATACCACATCACCAAATAGACAGGGATACATTTACTAACAGACGCCAGTGAGCCATCACTGGAATTAATACCAGTGTGCTACTCTGTCCAACTGACTGGAAAGGTCATACACTTTTTGCTTTCAGCATGATCATATTTAGTCTGATCACAAGAAAGCAAAAGCCTTAGATCACCTGTGGTTGCACTTCACTCAGATTCAACTCTACTGCACACAAATGCATGCTATCCAAAAGGCATGCATGTGTGCATGTATTTCTTTTTTTTTTTTTTTAACCTCCTGCATAACTTAAAAAAACAGAGCTATACTTATCACATGTTGAACTTTCTAAAGCTAAGATCAAAAACCACTAAAACCTCAAGTTTTGTTTCTGTTCCATGTGCCTGGGTACAGGAAATCCACAGTTTGGAGTCAAACAGGAAGCAGTGTTGTATAAAACACAACGAGCTGCACAGCATCACACACCTCAGCATCTGAGATAATTAAGTGGCTGACAGTAATTGAAAATATCCCCGCTTCTTGCACAGTAAGTACCCTGTATTACTGGTTGATGTATTGTAGCTACTGACACATGACAGAATAATTTGTCTTTTATTCAACTCCAACACTGAATTATTGGAACTTGGAGTTGTCTGTGGCCTAGAGGGAGACATTGTGCCAGAGTTTCATTTGCTGTTATTGAAGGCAAGAGGTTTATAAAAGTTAATGAAATACAGCTAGCTAACAGACTGCAGTCAACGTGAGTATCAGGAAAAAAAAAACAAAAACAAAACAACAAAAAAACAGCTGCCTATCATTATTACACAAGACAGCAAAAATGCATTAGTCTTTCCAAGCTATAACACAATAGAAAATATTTAACATTTTCATTGCAACTTCTGCCTTTGAAGTCAGCTGATTAACAGCATCATCTCTTCTTTATATAAGGTAAGGCATGCATTGCCATCCTGCAGCGTAAGCAAATGCACGGAGAGGAAGACAATAGAACTCATACCCGAAGAAACTGTTTCAACAACAATTGACACACTTTAAAATCTTCAGTTAGCTTGGAGATGTCCTCTCTGTTACAGGGAGATGCAATCTTCACCTGACTACATAAAGTACAGGTCATTTCAGAGAGAAAAAAATTGACACTTAAATTTCAATCCTGTGTGAGACATAGAAACTTGTATAATCCTGGTATAAGATGAAAAGCTCTTTGGCAGAAAAATAGTAACATTACTTTATCGCTCTGTAACAGTTGAAACATCACTGAAAGGCTTACCTGTTTACATGGCCTGGTTGTGCATTTTTAAACTAAATCTCACTAATAATTTGAGAAATTCATGATACTGTTTGCTTTCTGGGACATAGAAAGAGATTAAAATGGCTCTAAAAACATCAAATCTTCTAAGATGCACTATTACTGATAACAGCTAAATAAATTTTCCTTATTACTAAGAAAAATGATTCTGTAGCAAAATATTCATGAACTTCTATATAAATAAGTCTGATTTTTTTATTTTTTAACTGTAACATTTTTGCATCAGTATAACTTAGGAAAAGGAGTTCACAATTTTTTTTCTTTTGAACAAAAGAGAGAAAGAACCACCGACCTTGAAACTTCCCTTTTACTACAGCAGCTCCTCCAGCTTTTTATAAGCCTCCAAGGTTACTATTGTTCTGGAACCAGCTTACAGTGCACATTACAATCAGTGTTATTCTGGATGCTGAACTGTTTGCTGAGCTGGGGATAGGAAGATCAGATAGGCTCCACAATAGTTCCTCCATTAAGTCCTACAAAACCATAAAACCTGTCTCTGTGCAATAGAAACTAACTCTTGCACATCTCCCAGTGTGTGAAATGTCAGGGAAGACCCTTTCCTACAGCACACAATGCCAAAATACCACTTCTCCTGAACCCCATCTTCTACAGCCGTCCTCCTCATGCTCTGCCTCTTCTACACTCAAGAGTTACTGCTGGAACAAAACCCAATTTGTTGCAGACAGGGCTGCCAATTTTCCATATACAGGCAAGACATAACTCTTGCTGTGTTTCCTTGTCCTAGTGGAAGGGAGAAAATAATTCATAGAAACAAACATGGAAATATAGGGACAGATGTAAATACCCCTGACAGAAGGAAGACATGGGCATTAAGAATAATTGAATGTGTTAGAAAGGATTAAAAGAAGGCAAAAGGAAGGGAAAGAATGCATGTCAGAGAGGAGGGGAAGGAAGTGGCTGTACATCACCAGAGATAAAGTTTTCCAGATGCTTTAGATTCCTGTTCAGTTACAAGGAAAGCACTTTACAGAGAAAAAACAAGACCCCTAAAGCCCCTGTAGAATACCCCCCCCTTCCCCCCCGCCCCATAAAACTTTTCATTCATCCATTGGTAAACTCTTAGTTCTTCTTTCTTCAGTCTGATACTACTACCACGTCACCCAGTAAGAAAACACTGGCTAACTTTCTGCCTTCATTTCCAACTGCATTTAAGATAATCAAATGCATTTATAGGTCTGTCTCTATCTTCAGCATTTCCTCAGTATTTATAAGAGCAAGATCTCAAACACCGTGGATTTTACCTAGTGTACCATTTGGTATGAAATTAAAATAGAATAGGATTAACTCAGAAGCTACTGTTTGTCCTAGAAGGCATATTCCTACCCTCCAGACAAATCAGAGGCTGCTCTCTCCCTGATAGTATTAGGCCTTAAGTCACAGTAAAAACATTATTTACAAAGATAGCCGAGGTAAAAGCTTTCTATAACTTGCAAGATTTTCAAGTTAACTACACATTAAAGTGTACATAATTACTCAGGTGTTTCTTCTAAACTCAAAATGGATTTTGCTATGTAATTGATGTTCTATGAACTTTTTTTTTATAGTTATACTGCATCATAGATTCCAATGGTACATACAAGATACCATTTCTTCTGATGTCACCTTTTTCCCTCCAAGAGGAACAGACTTATCTCCAAAATAAGCAAGATTAGATACTTGTAGTCATATCACTAAGAGTTAACAATACATATTAAGTATAGGTACTATAAATAGTTTTGTCAGTATCAAAGACTAAATATTATTTAAAGCAATGGAAATTATTGTGTTAATTATTTTAATGCTCTCTACTTCATATCCTTTATATCAAAGAACTTTGTATGCACGTACCACCGAACAAGCGTTCTGCCTGAAGATATTACTATTTCTGCACTGCTGGAGAAGCGTGCCTAGGGAGCCAGAAAGCTCTCTGAAATAATGCTGCATCTCAGACTGAAGTTTTAATTCTTGTTCATTCTTCAGCCCTTTGACATAAACTTCCCAATAAACTATCTGCTTGTACACTGTCTGTCTAGGTTCCCCTTTCTCCCACTCACACCCCACAGAAGCATTGGGGAAGCATCTTCATGCATTCTAAACGTTAATGACAAAAGCTCTACAAAAGCTCTGAAATCACATTTAAGTGGTTTTGTACAGAGTTTTGTATGCACCAAATTATACTTCATTAAAGGTTTTGTAGGTTATAACATGCTCAAAGTTGACATGATGCTCAAGACTCGTTTTTATGCTAAGCCAAGCACAAGTAGGCACTGAAAAATGCTTTCCACATTACTGAAAAAAATTCTGGTAACGTTCAATCAGCAACTCACCTCTCAGAAAACAAGATTTCTACCACTGCCATCCCTACAGCTTTATTTTTATTTCTTCACTGGTAAACGATGAATAATATCTCAGTTTGGATATTGGAAAAAACTTATTCTCCAGAAGAGTGGCCAGGAACTGGCACAGGCTGCTCAGGGATGTGATGAGGCCACCATCCCTGGAGTTGTTCAAGAAATGTGTAGATGTGGCATTTAGGGATGTGGGTTAGTGGGCATGGTGGTGATGCACTGGTAGTTGGACTGTATGATTAGTAACGTTTTCCAACCTTAATGACTCTATGAGTCTACAAAAATCTTTTTATAATCATCTGCTGATTTTCTGGAGGGTAGCAGTTGCCCTCCAAAGAATGAGTTAGAAAATTTAGAATAAGACAAGCTTGTCTGAATTCTAACTCAAATGCTTAAAGTCTGGTGAGTATAAATTTATAAAGCCAATGACAGCTAATCTCTCAACAGAAGAAAGTGCTTCAGGTGCTCCTAACAAATACACACAACTGTATCTTTAGTCACATGTTCAAAAAACGTCACTTGCACACAGAACACGTTTTTCAGTTCTTCTGAAAGTTCGGTGGAAAGTCATGACATGCGCGTAAGCTTGAATGTCATCAACTAGACACTATACGCTGCATGAACAGCAGTTTCTCAGCTATGCACAAAAGGTTAATCTCATTTGATTTCACACTAAATGCTATATTGGTGTGCAACAGTAAACACCAAAGCTAACAACAAAGCCACAGCAAACATTAGAAAGGAAGGCAGCAAAACAGGCAATCAAGTAAATGCTTTTATTTGATCATCCTTAACTTCAGTGGGGTAAAGTTTGCCTGCTTGCACCCCTCTCTCCCCCCCCCATAGCACACAGTTTATGTTCAAGAGGAATAGTTCTCCTGGCATAGCAATGAATGTGAAAGGATTTTAGCTCAAGCACTTCCTCCTAACTGTGCCTAATGCTAACTGACACTTCTCAGTGCTTGTTGTTGATGATAGTTTTGCAAAAGCTAAAATGGTTGGAATGTAATAGTCCATTCCAGACAAGCGCCTCAGGCCAGTATTTCAGCCAGAAGTTCTTGCTAGAACAGCCTGTCATTTTCAAGAAATATCAATTATGTTTTCCTCCTTACTTTCTTTCCTCTTTTCCCTCACCCTAGAATAGCTTGTTTCTTCCATACAAAAGAACAAATACCTATCTTTTGCCCATCTATAACTAGATTTCCATACACATGCACTGAAGCTTGACGGTGTGAGGTAAAGCTCACCTAGCTACTTGTGAAACTAGTTTTTGTCTACAAACATCCACCTAAACTCAGAAAAGCTAGGATTTTTCTCTTTTGTTCTTCAGAGTTTCTAATCTACTTCCATTCATTTCCCAGAGCACTAAGCTTCTTGAAAAAAAAAAATCCATCTCCATAGAATACATGACATCAACATTATTTACCATTGATCCTCTCAAGAAAAAGAGAGTATAATAGAAGAAAAAATTGTGTGATCAGCATCATCAGGCAGAGTTGAATCTAAGTTGTACAGGTAATACACTAGTTGATGTTTCTTTGCTAGATACGGGTATCAGCATTTCAAAGAGGTAAAAAAGTCAGTTGACCCACAGTTCATCATCTGCATAACTGATCAGTCAGAAAGAAAATTTTAGTGTTTGGGACATGATCTGAGTAATGCTGCAACACAATGGATATTCACACTGTTTCATTCCTATTATTTCTTCTTTCTGCTATTTCTTCCTTCATCCTTTCCTACCCTCACACCTGCACTCATCCCGCTCTCCCAATTTTAGTCAAGCACAGGAAAAGGCACACCTCTTAGAATTGGTGAGGAGTATCCTGGCTCCATACAGTGTTTCAGGATCCCTTTCCATTTGTAGAAAAGTCATGGGAAGCAGTATTCCTAAAAAGCATAGGAACTCAAGAGACAACAGAATGTCTTTGAAACCAGAACATATTTTGCTATATTTGACTACAGTTTCCACAAAGTAGAATATCTGTTAGTATATCTCCAGATAAAACAAGCATTTATTTTCTTTCCTAGGTAGATAGACACTCCTAACTTGCATTTTAGAGCTGTCGTAAGTTCAGGAAGGGAAAAAAAAAAAAAAAAAAAAACACACAAAACATTACAGTCTAGGTAAATGACTGTTTTAATCATTAGGTTTATTCAAAATCTATTTCCAGTTTCTTCAGAAATTTCCTGTGGCTGTTTGGCTGTAGATTATTCTGGGTCATGCTGAAGCCCTAGAAAACAGCGGGAGTAGGAGATGAAAGCCAACTAACCATAGCTACCAGGGAAAGAGGGGGGGGGGAGAAAGCTAGTTTGTTAAGTTCAGAGATGTCCATATGCTCCAATCAAGGTGAAACCAGATCAAAAGTTAAACTGTCAGTCACACTTTCCCTTCTTGGATTTGTGTGCAACCTCTGTGGAACTTTTTACTGCATGTGCTTTTGAAAGCTTCCATGCACACTCCATGGAGCAGACATTTGCCACATAATACAGCTTATCTGTATTTCACTCAAATTATGTAAGAAATAAGATTTCTGTTTCCATTAGTCTTTGTAAGAGAATTTAGGCTTTGAGAAAAAAAGTTTAAAAGCAATCTCTTATCTTCTTCATTGATTCCATAGGTCTCTTGCCTATACTGCAGGTTTACATAGTTATCTTTGATAACTCTTTCTACCATTGTGCATTTGTGCCTAGAATAGCTTTCATTCATGACTTCATGCCACCAGCCTCACTGGAAGCTCCATTGCCTCTCATCCAGCTGAGAACAAACAAGATAAAAGGTTCCTCTCAAATATAAAAATCATAGAACTGAGCAGGTTGGAAAAGACCTTAAAGATTATCGTGGCCAACCACTACCTAACCATACTACTCTAACTCTGACAACCCTCCGCTAAATCATGTCCCTGAGCACCACATCCAAACCGTTTTTAAACACATCCGTGGACGGTGATGCAACCACCTCCCTGGAAAGCCTATTCCAGTGCCTAACAACCCTTTCTGTAAAGAAGTTTTCCCTGATATCCAACCTAAACTTACCCTGGTGAGACTTAAGGCCATCTCCCCTTGTCTCATCACCTGTCACCTGTGAGAAGAGACCAATCCTCACTACAAGAAACACATCAAGGCCCTGGAACATGTCCAGAGAAGGGCAACAAAACTGGTGACAGGCCTGAAGCACAAGTCTTACGAGGAGCGGCTGAGGGAGCTGGGATTGTTTAGTCTGGAGAAAAG
>PPHD01028246.1:0-10936 GCA_002909625.1 Bambusicola thoracicus
AAAAATATCAGAAGGTACTCCCTAGTTTAAAATAGAAGATTCTGAGGTGGGAAACTTGGCCTCTACGTCTTGTCCTGAATTAAACAAACCAGGAGTTTGGGATATAGTTTTCTGCCTACTTCTGCACAATGTATGTAAGAATTTGGCTACAGACTTCATAATTTTTGATTAAAAAAAGCTTATTCTGGATCTGATCATAGAATCATAGAATTGTTCAGGTTGGAAAAGACCTTCAGTATCATCGAGTCCAACCACTACCCTAACTCTAACAACCCCCTGCTAAGTCATGTCCCTGAGCACCACATCCAGATGGTTTTTAAACACATCCAGGGATGGTGAGTCAACCACCTCCTTGGGGAGCCTATTCCAGAGCTTAACAACCCTTTCTGTAAAGAAGTGTTTCCTGATATCCAACTTAAACCTCCCCTGGCACAACTTGAGGCTGTTTCCCCTCGTCCTGTCACCTGACATCAGTGAGATAAATCCCACTCTTACTGTAACCACCTTTCAGGTACTGGAAGAGAGTAATAAGGTCTCCCCTCAGCCTCCTCTTCCCCACACTAAACAGCCCCAGTTCCTTCAGTCTCTCCTCATAAGGCATATTCTCCAAGCCCCTCACAAGTCTTGTAGCCCTTCTATGGATCTGCTCTAGCACCTCAGTGTCCTTTCTGTACTGAGGTGCACCAAACTGATCAGTATCACTTTGAGAAATAATTTCTTGTCCTTGATATATTTTGGCAAATACAAAAATTTTGCTTTAAGAAATGACAATTTTCAGTGGAAAATTATTTTCAAAAAAATGTCAAGAATCATCTCTGCCTAAGTTAACAAGTTATAATGTACAAATGTAGGTATCTAGTAGTTGAAGGCAAATTCTTGGGTTAAAGAATGATTATTTTTTATTATTGCCAGGATTTCCGTGTATTAAATCTTTTGTGAATAGAAAACTTCATTGATATGTGAAAGCCAAAATTCTAAACTTGCCTTGGGAAAGAAGAGGAGCAGTATTTGGAAGAAAAAAAAAAAAGAAAAAAGGTAAGGAAAGCTAACACTTTTGCTTCAGAAAATATGAATAAACCCTGTTCAGAATTGCTAGAGTAAATCACTCCCCATAGGCTTATGCTCCATAGAAAAGAGTTTACATCAGAACCCCAAGAAATATAGAGATGTCAAATTCTCTCTTTTTTTTCCAGAGGAAAAGAATGTTTTTGTGGAGTGCTTAAATTTTCTCAGCCTGTCACTCAAACAATGTTATTGGCAAGCTAGGCATGCTTTTCCAGTGCTAACAGAAGAGTGCCAGGTGGCAGCTAAGGATGGGAAAGAGCAGAGAAAAGAACTAAAAAAGCAGTAACTAGAGAAGCCTGTGGCAGAAATTCTTCCATCATTCACATTATTTTCCATAGCATTTGAAACTCCAATAGTTCGTAGAGGATGGAAATAAAAGATCTTTCTGACAAATGTAACTTAATAGAAGAAAACGTACACACAACATCATCTAATTCATGCTTAGTTTTCTGCTCAGCATGGAATTTCTGCTGAAGTGCAGCTTTACTGTCACACGTTCAAATTTTGTTTCTGAAATTGTTTTTTTTTTCCCCCACATGGTTTAAGCTTCTTTCTGAAACTGGAAATCATGCCATTCTGAAATCATAAAAAACTTGCTTGCAATGTGGTTTCATGATTTCTTCAACTTGCTCTGGGCTTTTCCTGTGGTAAGTCTCAAAACATGTCCTGCACAATATTAAAATAGAAGGTATGAAGGCATTGCTACAAAGGGGAAAGAATCATCAAAACTAGTAGTGACACTTCCCCCTTCCTAAAGCACTCTCAGGAAGTCTCCCAGTGACAGTATTCCTTCTTGGTGATGAAGGTAGGATGCTCTTGTTACCAAGTGTCTGGACTGTCACAGAATATCTTATTTCAGAGCACACTAGTGGCAGTAGTATCTCAAGTCTGAATGAGCTTTTTGAGTGCCATCTCAATGCTTTCTTTCTCATGGCTGGAGTAAATCTTCATGACAAGATAAGCAAATAGAACATATAAACAGTCTGGAAAACATGAAGAAGTGCCACATACTGTTTTGAGAGTGTCCATAGTGCTTCCCTGTACTTTTTTATTTTTAATTTTTTAAGAATATTCCTACTAGAGATAGTGTTTTGACTACACCTGTGAACAGCCACTTGGTAAGAGTTGCTCCAGGAGCATTTGCACAGATACACTCAGTGCTTGCATGTTCTGAACTTGCTTATCCAGAGGTAATAAGCAAGTTGCTGACAAGCACATAACCAGGAAGTGTTGGCTTTTCTGAATGCATTCTGAAGAGCCTGCAGGGTAAGATCATTGCTCAGAGATATGATTGAGTGGAGGGTTGCTAGAGTTAGGGTACTATGGTTAGACTGCAGTTGGCCTTGACGATCTTTGAGGTCCTTTCTAACCTGATTAATTCTATGATTCTATGATCACCTTTTATAAATTTTCTATTCTTAAAATACAGTAGAAGAATCATTCAAGCAATAAGCTGAGAATAAGTAATCTAAAATAAATATAACTACATATGTATATATTAAAGGAACTATTAAAATCACACAATATCTCCAAGATAAAGCCTAGTGTCCAAAAAGTTGTTTGGTATAATAGTGGGAAAAGGCAGAGAAGAGCTGAAGCTTGAATACTGACACTACACAAATTCAATTGAGAAATGAAGGGTGTAAATGAGCGATGGAAATGATTAATAAGCAGAAACATACCAAGGGAACTGTTAGATCTTCTGTCACTTGATGCCTTCAGGACAGATTTTTTTTCCCCAGAATAGGTGTATTAGCAAAGCACAAGCTATTGAGCTTACTGAGGGAACTACCAGATGAAGTTTTATAGCTGGTATAATACAAGCAGACAAGGTAGATGATCTAATGGTCCATAGTTTTAAAATATATTAGTACAGAGGTCTGAACTTACTGAATGCATTTATTGAATAAGTAGTTTTCTAAGAAACCTGTGGGGAATTAGGCACCTAAAACCCCATAAAATTAAACCTCATTCAGTGTATTTTCCTGTCACATCTGTCCAACTCCTCTGCCTCTTTTTGCTATAAATGAAGAATAAAACCCTCCTGAGAAAAAACAGAATAATAATCTAAGTATTTTACACTTTCTGAAACACAGTGAATTCCTTTATGGACTCAGAACAAAATGTTTCTTACTACAAGATCAATAAACTGAAGTTTGGTCATGTTTCCTAATATACAATACAAACATACTTCACTTCTCAATACTGAAGTACCTTTTCTTTAACTTTCAATCTATTCAAATCTTGATACTACTTACAAAAAAGAGTTAATGATTTCCTTGTGTCTTTTCCTCAGACTTGACAAGTTGGTGGCAATGCTTTAAATTAAAACCTGCAGGCAGTGAATCCTATAAATTCTCTGCAGCTAGATAATATTTCTACATTAATGTATGTGAAGCGTAGGAGGGATTTTTCGTGTTATTCCACCCAGCAGTCTGGCTATCACATTTTGTCCTTTCCTACCACCACTGGCAGCAAGAGTTTCATAGGAACAAGTGCGAGCTTATAGTGACATGAGATCCCTTAGTAAAGGGCTTAAATGTTCTGAATCAAGGAGTTACATATTGGGAACATGAAGGCACTAGGTACTTTCCTGAATGTCTTTGGTCTTCAGCTCAAGTGTTTAAGTGCCTACAAACAACTGCACTGTAGTGCTTTGCTGCTGTTAAATCACTGTCACAATCTAAGGTCCATCCTTATCTGTCAGTCCACAGCTAGACTGTGCAGATATTCTCAGAGCACATTAATTATAATATTGAACTTGAGCCAGCAGTGTGTTCAGGTGGCCCAGAAGGCCAACAGCCTTCTGACTTGTATCAGAAATAGCATAGTCATCAGGAGCAGGGAGGTGATCATCCCTCTGGTGAGGCTGCATCTCAAGTACTCTGTTCAGTGTTGCACCCCTCACTACAAGAAAGACATTGAGGCCCTGGAGCATATCCAGAGAAGGGCAGTGAAGCTAGTGAAGGGTCTGCAACACAAGTCTTATGCATAGCAGAGCTGAGGAAAGCAGGATTGTTTAGTCTGGAAAAGAGGAGGCTAAGGGAGATCTTATTGCCCCCTGCAGAGATCAGCCTCTTCTTCTGGGTGATTAGTGTCTGGATGAGGGGAAATGGCCTCAAGTTGCACCAGGGGCAGTTCAGGCTGGATTTTAGGAAAAAAATCTTTGAGCAATTAATTCACCAGATCAAGCTGCCCAAAGGGGAACTGAAGTCACCATCCCTGGAGATTTTCAAGAAACATGGAGATATGTTTTAGTGGGCATGGTGGTGATGGGCTGATGGTTGGACTAGATGGTCTTACTGGTGTTTCCAACTTCAATAATTCTATAACAGTATATATTGATGAGGCTAAACTGAAGGGACATTGTCTCTAACAATTAACAGGAAAAACACTGGCTTAGATACATACACTTTAAGAATTTAACTGCTTATTGCTGCATGTTTTGGAAAATATTATTTCTAGTGCCCAGCTTCACGCACCTTCTGTCTAGGAGACAGCATTTCAATTTTAACAGCTAGGCTTATATGTTTAAGTGTGTTTAAGTGAACTGTGAAGGTAAGAGCCTACAATTCCTAAAGCTTCTTGAAAAGTGCGTGATCACATATAAAGGAAAGTTGCCATGCCATTTCACACTAGACATCAGTAGTGTTTTCCTGGGTAAAGAATGATCACATTTCTTGGCACTCTGACTCTTGCATTGCCTTTACATGCTAGCAGGACTCTTTCATGAGAGTTGTACTTCCTAGCCACAAGTCAGAGTGAATAATCTTCCGTATAGCCAGGAGCATGTCTTTGAATGCTACACACCAGCTCCAGGCTTCTGCCATCTGAGTGGAGGGTGTATTTTTTCCCCCCTCTATTGCCCAGGATGAATCCCTGGAGCATTATCAAGAGACAAGATAGAGTATTATCTCTGTAAAGCCTTTTTCTCAATTTATTAGACCAGTCTGTTAATGTAAACTAAAATTAACTCAAAATTAAAGAAAAGTCATCATTACATGTATGTTAAAGATAGCCAGCTAAAAATAAATATCTGAGAGACTTCATTCTTTTTTTCTCCTGATCTTATTGGGGCAGACTTGAAACAAATTAAATGATTCATGAGTTCATCCTGGCTAGATGTCAGTATTTTTTTCCTGATACAAAAAGGTTAATGAGCTGGAAAGTAGTGAAGAAAATGTTCTAAATGCTAAGTCTGCTTCCAACAGAAGTAACTTATGTGCCAGTAATTTCCCTTCAGAGCTGCTTTGCTCTATGGTGTCAACAATTAGGGACTGATTAGTACATGGATTATCAACACAACAGGCTGGATTGTAATGCTCTTTCAAAAGTATTATTAGAACTTTCATAGAATCATCACAGTTGGAAAAGACGTCTAAGATCACCCAGGCCAATTGTCCACCTATTTCCAATATTTTCCACTAAACCATGTTCCTCAGTACAACGTCTAAACATTGAACACCTCCAGAGTCAGTGACTCTACCACCTCCCTAGGCAGACCATTCCAGCACCTGGTCACTCTCTCAAAGTAGTATTTCCTAACGAATTTCAACCCAAATCTCCCCTGGAGATTCCCCTAAGGGCTTTTCCAAAGAAAGATTTTTTGGGTGTTTGTGGTGTTCCTAGTACACCATTCCTCTCTACAGCTGAACTAAAGCAAGAAACTTAAAGGGTAACATTGTAATTTGGCCACCGAGGATTTACACTGGGAAAGCTGACATCCTGCCTAACAGCAGCTGAATCCAAGATGATTCTTGTTATGAGGTAGTTCCAGGATGGCCATCACCGATGCTGTGTTTCTGTTTGCTTTTGTGAGAGTAGCTACTGAGGCAGAGATCATAGGCTGCTTCAATCAGTCCTGGATTATCCTTTGAAGTCCTGCTTCAAATGTACAGCAATAGTGATCTGTGAGATATTCCATCAGTATTATCATTATTATTTTGCAATGTTGCTGTAAGAATAATATTTTAATATTTGGGTATCTACCTTAAGTTCAACATATTGTGCCAGAAGCATGCAGGATAAGTAAATTACTGCTAGAAGACATTTTGATAATCATTTTTTTCCTTCTCAAACAGAATAAAAGAGATAAGAACATTTCAGTGATAAACAATGTCCTAAATGAGGTAGAGCTCTGTGCATAAGTGTATGAAAATCAGTAATAGATGACCCAGTGTATGGTTTGACTTTCATACAATATTTCTCTTGTATTATTATTTCGTGTCCACTGAAGTGTATAAGGCACCTACGAATACAAAAGGACAAACTTATAATGAGTAATTATGTCATTTACAACTTCCATTGGGTTTAATGACTGAAAATAACTGTTATGAAACACCTTTGAAGATTGTGCTGTAAATGCAAGTGCAAAGGCATGAGATTGAAACCCCTTGCAATGGAGGTGACTGTTGCCTAGGCAATAGGAAGGACATTTTCAATCTGCCTTATGTGGCTTTGCCAACAGAATCTGTTTTTCCCCTCACAGAAGTCCAGACCTGCCAGGATGAGAAAATGGCAGTGAAAAATAGATGTTCTCTCAAGGCAGGCTGACCAGATAGGAGTTTAGTTTTCAGGGCAGAACTATTAGATACAGATCCAAAAGCAGCTCTCACAGACCTGAGTCTCATGTCTGGAGGGAATATGCAGTGACTTGACTGTGAGGAGAAAATGCACCTGCATAGAACCTTATTATAAAAACCCTCATTATAAAACAGTGGTGTCTGAGCAGCAAAAGGAGCCATCAATTACAGTCTCTCCTTCCCTCTTTTGTTGTCTTTCCTCCCCCACTCCCCCACTTATCCTCCCTCCAAAAAAGGTGAAAAGAGCAACTTACACTAAGTTTTCTCTTACCCATGCATTTCTGAAGCACGCTTAAAATTAGCTCAGCACCTTCAGTATTAATATAACCTCATGTCAGTAGCCCCTTAGCTTAAACACAGTTGTACAAATTTGTCAGCTTCCTGCAATTTCAACTATCCCTTAACATTGTTTTGCCTAAGTCCTCTACACAGTTTGTTACAGTTACGAAGTCCACTTCAGAGTTTTAAGAATTTTTTGCAAAGATCACGCAGCCTGGAAGTAAATTGTGAGGCACTAAGGGTGAACTCAGTCTTGCAAACATTTCTGGCAGACCTTGGGAGGAGGCTGTATCAATATCAGTCATTAACTGTAACCCTGCATGGAGACTTGCAGACATCTTCATTATTTAATGAATATTACTGCACATGAAAAAGCATCTTTTGTTCATTTCAAGATGTTAATAATTCATCTCCTCTGTCCTAACCCTTCAAGCATTTACCACCTTTGAAGATCAGTTTCAATATTCACACAGCAATACATGGGTTCATTGTGGAGCCAGCTGCTGAATATTTAAATCCAAGAAAAAAATAAAACTTTGTCAACTTTTTTCATCACACCCTATCATCCTTTACAAAAATTACCTGTCAGTAATCAAAGGGCCTACCCTTTGACAGACACAGTATATAACAGCAATTAGACAGTGCCTGGAAGAGTTCCTCAGGTTTTGTATTTTAAGTAATAATGCAGGCAGTATGAACAAATTGTATAATTCCATAATATGTTGTCATTGACTATTAAGAAAAATAACTAAGGAGCTGAGTTGTGTATGTCATCATCAGAAGACTGAAAGTAATCTCAGTATGATCTCACCTGCATCTATTTCACATACTCCACTTCCAGTGAGTTCTTGTGATACAGTCAACTTTCAGCTAACTCAACAGAATGTATTTTCTCCACCATAATTGAAAAATGAAAGAAAATTTGCAATAATTCTATTTTGAAGTTGGTACCCAGCTCTCTCAAAGTGCCTGCATCTTGGGATTAATAGATGAATAACACATGACAATTATAACTGTATATCAACGTGACCGTTAGTATAAAACTTAAAGTCTTCAAGGGATTGAAATCCTAAATACATTCAGATTGATTTAGAGACAGCTGTGAAGCAGAAATTATCTTAACCAGAAACAAAATGAAAAGTATAATACTAAAAGTGAGTCTCAAGTGACAAAATTGTGAGTGCCATGAATTATTATGACTTCTATACAATATAATGTAACCTATTTTTTCTTTTTAATTTTTTCTCTTGCTAATGTAATTAGCAATGAATATACATTGACCTTATAACCAAGTGCTGACTTTTTTTGTGTCAGTACTTGTAACGAGAAGAAAAACAGTAATCAAGGGCTCATTCCAGATAGGTACTCAGCACTCTGGGCTTGTTCAAGCACAACACAGAAGGCTTCTAACTTAACACCAGGTCTGAGAGCTGTCCCCTGGTGTTTGCAGTAAGAGGACAGGACTATGAGCACACACTTTCAATTAAACATATACTTTACTGTTTTCTGGAGCACAGAAAACAGATGCAGAAATCAAGCTGTAAGTATATAAATTGGTAGGCTCCTAAATCTGTTTGTTTAGCCTTGTTAGTAATATTAGTGTATTATTTTAATTTATTAATATTAAATTTTCCCTCATTGGAGTTTGTTGAGAGTAGCTTCCTTTAATCCTTTCTCCCTCCCTCACTTCCTCCTGTTTCCTTTTTTGGTATAATCAGTGGAAAAAATATGTTAAATGTGCAGTAGTTGGTGACATAGACTTGCATATAATCTCCATCAATCCTGGAAATTCCCATGGACATCTAATTTAGTTGGTTTCCTACTGCTATTCACTATGAGACTTTAAGAGCATAAATTATGTCCGTGGAGAGATTAGACCATTACAGTTTATGCCTTGAGGGCCTGGCTTGAATAGACATTCTAAAAAGGAAACTCCAAACAGTAAACAAATTATGCAAATTAATGAGCAGCAATTGTGGTGGAGACTGTTGTCAATTTATATTACCTTTGTCCTTGACTTTCAACACAAATTCTTAGTTTGCCAATGACAGATTTTTAAAATAGACTTCTCATTTACAAACATAGCATTAACCACAGAGAACTGCCAGGATCCTGTGCAGGGGAGTGTCTTGAAATGCACCTGTTTCTTTTGATCTATTGCAGGTGTAGGGCTGTGTCTCTGGGTGAGTGTACATTTTAGGAGGATGCTTAATATTTGTGGTTGGTCCTCAAGAAGTGCAGTTAGAGTCAGTCATCCTATTTAACTAGGGGAACACGTCGTGTGAAGTCAGCCTTTATTTACACTTTTGTATTAATTGAATTTCTTCCTTTTACATTTTTTAGTTCCTTACTTCAGTTATATAATGTATTAGAAAATAAAATGGAATTTTCATAGAAATACCTGATGGCATTTTTCTATACTGCATGCAGTTTTAGTCTTTTGCACAAAGAATTAATAAATCTGTAAAAAAATATAATTGCAGCACTTTTTATTAGCCCAATAGCAAGAAATTTAATAACTAATCTTTATGAAATATTTTGCATCTGTACATATTCTCTTTTAAAACGGGGAGACTGAGATGCAGTAAAATTAAAGTGAATGTTTCCACATTGGCAGAAGTCTTTTGAAAGTGAGTATATATGAGAGTCTTGATTACAGCAGGAGGCTTGGATAATATGTGCCTCAATGTTCATAGCTACTGCCAGCTGTGCTACACTGTTGTAAAACAAGAGGATTTCCAAATGTTTCCCTTCAGAAGCTCAGGCAGGACTTCAGGGCAGCCAGGAAGGCCATGTGAAGCATAAGGAAGCCTTGCACACAGAGCCCAAGCTCTTCTGCAAGTGGCAAGAAACTTGCAGATTTTCAGGAATCATTTCCAACAAAAGAAACTAAAGGGTCTGAAACAACATCTGAAACTAAACGGATTGGTAGAGCAAAGTCAGTCTGTTCACTCTATCTGGAAAAGTTCATGCTGAAGGCTGAACTGTCATGATTATTTTGATGATCACCTTCCCTACATCTTCAAAGTGTTCTTAGAGATGCTTTCAAAGTTACAGAGGAATATGATGATACAGATGATGGCTTTTCAGGCCTTGCCTGAGATCAGTTCTGCTCCACTATCCATATAAAGCATTCTGGCTTCCCTCTATCATACAGAGAAAGAGCAAGGAAAATGATTTTAACCTAAGAAAGCATCGTATCAGGATAAATAATTAAGTTAGGGGTTCAGCAGGAAACAAAACTGTGTCACTGTCTCCTGTAGCTCTGTCAGTCTGCAGTGGATTGAAGAGATTAAAGGGGAAGTTTCCTATCTAACCACGTGTATTGTTTCTGTGCCCTCACGGTTTAACAGCATGCTCTATTCACAGAGAAGTAAACTAAACAGTGTCACTTGTAAATGTGGTACTGATCAATGTGGTTTAGAGGGCATGGTGATGATGGTTAGACTAGATGATCTTCATGGTCTTCTCCAATCTTAATGATTCTGTGATTCTACAGTTCTACAATATAAGACAGAGTTCAACAAGCCTGCAGCAGATAACATTCATATATGCATCCCACTGTATGCATCCCACATGTGAAGAATGCGTTATTCAATCAGTATTTGTCACTACAAATGATATTATATGGCAAAGTGTCTGTTTAATTTTTAAGTGATATCCTATTCTTTCATTTAATGTTCAGTCCCAAATGTATAGTTAGCAATACATACACTAGTTGTGTGAATGGCATTTCTTGATGCGCAAGTAATAAAGCTCCTAATGAGATGATTCTCTGCAAAGCATGGCTGCTACAGCATGAAGGTTTTATGAATGTAGTAGTATTATGCATGTTACCCATATGCAAAGTCAAAAAGGGGTAAAGGAGGGCTATTAACTGTTTCCTTGAATGAGTGTGTGATCAAATGGTGGAAACTCAATCCTCTTGAGGAGTTCATTCTTTTTGATAATCATCAGAAAAACACTGGTTTCACTGAAATTTAAAGTATCTTTCAATTAAAAAAAAAAAA
>PPHD01028247.1:0-10936 GCA_002909625.1 Bambusicola thoracicus
GAAAAGTTAGTTGGCTTTTGAAATAACAAGAGTTTGGTTAACAAGAGTTAACAAGAAACCTAGTTTGCAGTGAGTATTAAAGATCTGGCTTCAAATTAGCCATTCTCCTAAGGAATGGCATGAAAAAGGTATGTATTTTTATGTGTATCTTCAAATCTTAAGTAATCCTATTTTACTGCAATTAAATTTTTATAAATGGTAAATACAATCCCATTGCAGCTACCCGCGAGTTAGCCTTCTTTTGACTTGTCAGTTCACAGCAGTCTTTCTCTAGTTATATATGCAAATAAATTCGAGTGCATTGCTTTGTCCAATACTTATTACCTGAACAAAGATATCTGCTTTCTAACTTTTCCCCTATTTGGTTTACATGTTACTCATTTTTGCTCAACTGCTGAGGAACGCAGGGAAGGGAGGGAGAACTGCAGCGTATCCCTAAGTAGAGCAAGAGTTGACAGCAGGTTACACATGAATAGACAACAATAACTTTCAATCACACAATCTGTTCTAAGGAGAAGTGTCTACAAGTTTTTATGAATCTTTCTGAAAGCAGCACTGGTTGAACTGTTACTTTTCACTCTGAATTTGGAGATTGTCTGTCATTCCTCTTCTCTTTGTGCTAGTAATTAGAATAGCCTGTATTGTAAATAGATTAAATACTGTAAATAATACCAGTGTCATTTTCCTGTCTTAGATGGGTTTGTGACCTTTTTATGTCTGTGCTTCATAGCATACCACGTGTTAACCAAAACGTGTTTGGTTAATGTGTTTTCAGTATCAAAATAAGTCACTTTTCCTGCTTTTTGTGATGGTGTCTCAGTTTGTAAAGCCAAACCAATGATCCTAGATCAACAGTGCCAGATCCAGCTGAAAAGTAACTTGTTTTATTGTTGTGGAAGAGAGATGTGGTCTTTTTTAGAAAGTTTTCTCATTCTCCTTATGACCATGAAAACATTAATGATAATATATAAAGAATAAAGAGTGATGATGGAAGGGTCCACTGAAGTTAGTGCAAGCAGCGTAGCCACCAGATATAGATGTGATCTCAGTTTCTGTATCCTAAGTGTCCCCATCTGCACAAGATACATCTGTATCCAAGGAACTGAAAACATTCAGACAACGTGCACAGGAACTCCTAGCACAGATCTTTAGAAACAGGTTAGTAAAGCAGAATACTTTGCATCAGAATCTGGTGTCTGCATTATGTATGACTTGGGGGAGATTGGTCGGGTTTGATTTTGAGGGTTTTCTTTATATTGTGGGGTAGTTTTGTCTGTTTCTGCTGTAGACAACTTCCTGTCTAGCCCCAATAGCCTGATGCTCGCTTGCTGCTGGAGCACGTTTGATGTGGTTCTGCAGCAGATATCTCAAATGGCTCAGTCTGAGCTGAATCCAGTCCATGCCTTCAGAGGCACTGGTTGACAGTGGGAAGCAAAGCATGGAAGATGAAGAAATTCACTTCAGAAATGTTCTTCTGGTAAAAAGTAAAATATCAGCATAGATGGGCTCAGAATTATTTGTCCATGGTCTTAGAAGTCTGTGGTAGAGCAAGGAGTTAAGTGATGGCTTTCTGAATCCTTCCATTGTGTTACAACTTGGAGGCAAGTTTCATTCCACATTCCCTTAATAGAAAGAAACCTCAAACTAGATTAGGAGGATTGCTAAATAACTAAAAAGTTCTAGGTATATAAGCCACAAAATTGTGCTTCTGTCAATGTGAGAATTCAGCAGTCAGTATGTGTGGCACCAGTGATATGTTTAACTGGTGTGTTGGTATGACACTAAGAAGTGTGTAACGGTATAAACCACAGAGATTTTGATTACAGTTTTGGCAAACCTGAGCCAAAAGAAAAAGCAGCACAGGTGGCTGAAAACAGCAGTAAAATATTCCATTTCATGTCTGCAGAAGTCATTAGCCAGTGGCTAAAGAGGTGTCATTAATGCATCAGACTCACTTGGGGAGTTATGTTTCTGTAATGTCCACTAAAACAAGGATTTCTGTTCCTCTCGTTTTGTTTTTACGTGGAGCCATTGCCAAGTGCAGACGTGTCTCTCCACAGTCATGAAATGGATTTATCAACAATGACGAAGATGCAGATTCTCTCAGTGCCTCCTCTTCTACTCATGCCAACTCTGCACAGTCAGCAAGCAGTAACATGGCTGTTGTTTTCTGTCTGCTGTCACCAAAATTCAGTCTTACCAGCCTCGGAGAATTATCACAAAAGCAGTATGTTGATTTGATGCTAGCAGTAAGCTGAGATAAGAATTGTTACATAGGAAAACAGATCAACTTAACCACAACACATTGTTATACACAACCAGCCAAGGGCGGCATTTTGCAGTAGGTGATCCTGCAGGAGTTCCTGCAAAACTCATGAGTGCTCCGTGTTCTACAACACTTCTAGCAGCACTGTTTTTATGGCACAGTGCACATGATTAGATGCTGTCTCATTATGGATGCTGAATGCTTCTTACATTAATGTAAGAGACAAGAAGCAAAATCTCTCAGCGCTTTTTGGCTGCACGCCTTTATTGCATTGCGTGACAGAGTTGCACAGCAGTGATCAGCCTTGTAATCACACCTCCTCTAGAATACCAACAAAACCCTTTACAAGCATCACTGAAATAATACAAGATCATTTATTGATTTTTAGTCTCCATGAAGCACTGCAGTCTTATTGATACATCTTCCATTTACAAACCTCTATCTTGCTCTTAAAACCCCTTTTTATTAGTACAGTTTAGCTGTTTGTTTGTTTTATAGCTTCATTTCCTCATTTTTCAACAGCAGGGAGGTAAACAGCTACGAATAGGTGAGTTTGTACATCCAAAAATTTCCACATGAATTCAGTCTCTCCAATTAAATCTATGTTCTGGCTGTGTGGATACTTTGGCGCTTGCTGAAGCAGTTTGTCATGAGCTGAAGCAGCCTTTATGTTTCTAGAAAATCTAAGACAAAGCAGTTTGAATTATTTTTAATAAAACCTTTTATATCTCAAATTTAATCCAAAAATCATGCAACTGGGAAACACTGATGCATAAACAAATTTGATCCTACTTAAAGCAAATGGGAATTTTGGTAATGGATTCAGTGAGAACAGGAATTAACTAGCTTTTCCTCCATTAAGTGTATAGAGTAAGGTACCTCCTGGAAAGTGCATGGTTTATAATTATAAACATACAGAGCCACAAATTAAGGCTTTAACAGGACTAAAACACCATTGTTCCCTGTTTTGGTTTGTCCTATAAAATGCCGTCTCCTGCTTTTCCTACTAAATGCTTTTCCTACTAAACTGTAGTGCTGTTATTTTTGTCCATGATCAGTGCTTTGGATTCTTGGCAGCACACAGCTCCATTTATATACAATATCTGTCGGCTTTCAGAACCAGAGGCTGTGTGATGAGACCTTGGCAACTAGAAATAAAACGACCCAAGACTGCTCTGTGCACCTCCAAGGACAGAAAGGCAGTGGTTTCCTTCAGTTTGGATGAATGCATTGTATGTTTTGGACCCCATACCCATTGATGCTTTCTCAGAAATTTTAAATAAGCAGTGTATTGAGAGAAGAACATTCAGATTTAACAGTGATGATACCTGAGAAGTCATCTTTTTCAGTTACTGTCATTTATCTTATCAAGTGACAAACTTATAATGTTTTTGAGGGTTTTGGAAAGCATCATCACCAGATTGTACCAGTCTGCACTGCAATCAGTAACTGGAATACTGCAACCTCTGGAGTGTCAAATTCTAACAGATTCTGTGCACCATTGTCTAGCAACTTTCTTTTTATTTCATTCTGGGTAAGGGGTTTACATGGTAAGCATAGAGCTTAAAATGGTACCTCTGGTTTGTACATTGATTCACTCATGGATTTGCCAAGGACCTTCCTCTCAACTCCCTCTCTTTAGCATCTGCTTTTCCAGATCCCCAGGTGAAAGTTCTATGCAGCTGCCCACCTGGAAATAAATAGCTCGCTGCCCAGAGAAGCTGTGGATGCCCCATTCCTGGAGATGTTCAAGGCCAGGTTGGCTGAGGCCCTGGGCAGCCTGAGCTGGTGGGTGACAGCCCTGTCCTTGGCAGGGGTTGGAATTGGATCATCTTTAAGGTCTCTTTCCAACCCCAACCATCCTATGATTCAGTGATCAATGAGGAAGCAGTGAATACCATCCAGTCACTCAGAGACAAAATTACTGTTCCCACAGTGTTTTTCTTCTTCTTTCTTTTTTGTGACTTTCTCTATGTCACTACTTCATCTCTGTCAGAAGCTTTTTAAGTCCAGCAGGTATTACGTCCATGTATTTTTCTATTTCCATTTTTCTACTTCTGTTTTAGTATCCTCTGCTCACTTATGGTGTGAAAATAGCCTTCTGTGAAGGTCTATCCCACCTGCTCTATTTGTAATCCAACCTGTATCACCTGGTCCTCACTTTCTGATACTCATCTGGTAAATTCACAGCTGTGACTCAGTTTCTGCCTTCTGCGATGAAACCCCAAAATGAGCAAAATATTTTAGTGTCTTATTTACAGAAGTTGGCTGAAATCAGCCACGAGGGAATTGCAATGGTGAATTCCATTTCTTCTTGTTGTTATTTTTGTTTTACTTAAGTGGGTTGCATTTTTTTAGGTTGGTTTTTGTCTGTTTCTGTTTTAGAGGCCGAGGACAGTTAAGGGCAAAAGATGGTAAAAAAAAATAATAGGTAGAGCACTGGTATTTTTCTGTTTGTACAGTGTTTACAAATGTGACGATGGAGTGCTGTTACAAAAGAAAGTAGAAAACAAAACAGGGAATAGGAGTTAGTGGCGATGGATTGGCTAGGATTTTTTTGCTTTGGGTTATTTTGACTGTTGGTTGTTTTTTTTCTGGAGGGAGTGGGAGGAATGGCTGTTTTTGTTTGTTCTTGGTAAAGCTAATGGACGTATGAGATGACCTCAAACTCCAGTAGACTACTTTTAGAGCTGCAAGGTGCTTGATCTTTCTGTCTGACCTTTGTTCTTGGACAGTGTTAAGAAGATAGTGACTGTGATCTTGTCCTTTCTTTCCTGTTTGCTTTAAATCTTGATCAGAAATGTCAAGTGTACAAAAAGCAGTCCATGTATATTTCCCGACGAATACTTTCTAGGAGAAGACTGAAACTCAGAGCTTTCACAGAGGTGGATTTCCACTGAAATGTGAATCAGAGCCCAGCCAAAATAAGGAAGCGTTCTGTCTTCAGCAGAGCCAGGCTTTCGCCATGAAGACAGTAACACCCATTTTGCTATCAACTTTGTGTACAATACAAAGACTCGGTGCTAGAAATCAGCCTTGAGGGGCAGACATGTTTAATGATGTCTGCTATTGTTACACTAACAAATTCTGCTTCTGGTTATGTATGTGTTAGAAGTCTTCTTGTTAAATGTACGTCTCACTCAAGAATGGTTGGAATTCCCTGTCAACAAACCAAAGCAATAGCAGTCATTATGAATTCTGTTCATTTCAGAAAGATACTTCTTGCTTAAATAAATACCATTGAGCATTATATTCAATTATGATGTAAAACTGGATGATAGTCTTTGTTCAGTCATAGCTGTTTTCATTTCTGAACAGAACAGGGGCAACCGCAGACTCAAAGAACAGGATGTGATCGTGACCATTAAAATAGACCCTAAGCTACATTAAGATTTCTATTATTTAGAGGTAGTAGACAAACATAGTTTTTGGTGATGTGGTAGAAGTGCATCATGTAGGCCTGCAGGATGTTAGGTGTATCAGAGAGGAAAGTATAGATGGTGTGGGAACTTCTGTCCTAACTTAAGTCCCTTTATGTTCTCATAAGAAAATACCTCAGGATGATTCATAGTCCTGCTACTAATTCTTCTGTAGAGCACTGAAATGTAGCACAGTGTGCATCCAAAGGAGCTCAAAAAGAAGCCTGCTTATTTTAGGCAAAGTTGGCCCAGAAGGTCAAATCTAAGCAGTAATATGTAGAAGAGCACCCACTCACCACCACCTCTCCTCTGATACGAAAATCTGTTTTAGATTAGGTTCGGTTGTGCTATTTTATACACAAAGTGGAGTTCATAGTTTGAATATGTGCAGTATTAGCATTTGTTTTCATGGACTGCAAATGTTGTTAATAAATATTCCAGGCTTGATATTACTGGAGAGTGTTTTTACGTATACTTTATGTTGGTGAGTTGCCTAGCAAGTTCAGTGAAATGAAAATATTTGCTCTGGCATACAAGCAAGTTCTGATAGAGCTTAGGCAATATTTCTGCAGCAGAAAATGTCAGTTTAGACCTGCCCAAGTTCTGCTCTAGCTTGTGAATTTTATTTATTTATTTAAATCCAAAAAAAAAAAAAAAAAAAAAAAGATTATTCCTTGCTTTTCCTTCCTGGCTGAATTAGAATCCCTTTTTCAGATGTATAGTGTTTCGTACTATAGAGAAAGGCCAATAAGGTGAGGGGACCCAATGGAGTCAGAACCCCTGCATTTTCTTCTCTGTAGCTTAACAAACATGTATGTTTTTCCCTAGTGGGGTTCAGGAAGGATACCTACCTTTCAGAAATGACAAAAAGTAAAGGACGATAGGTACTTACAGACCATTTCATGAAAAATATTGTTTATAAAAGGTAAGATCATTGTGTTCATCATCATGAAATTGTTCTTAATATATTTGGCATGAAATACTAATGTTTTATGTGGTGGATTTTGTGTTTGTGCTGCTAGACTTGAGGCCATCAATATTTGTCATGCATTTGACATACAAAACATAACAGCTAAAAACATATTAAGCTGTGATTTGCTGAAGAGAGAAAGAGGATGCTGTTCACCACAAGCAGACTGGAGTGTGTTCACAGGCAGTGTAGACAGAGTAATTGCAGGTTTCCTTTTATTTCCACGCCTGTGTCTTTATTACCTTTGCATGTTGCTGATTTTGAATTTTGTGACTAAATAATTGTATATTGACGTAATTTGAATTGATGCTGAATAACAGCAAACTGTGAAGCGATTCTCTAAACGGAAACATGAAACGCTTCACCTGTCCTTGTCCTCCCCCACCCATGTTTTTCCTGGTACCTGAGGCTGCCGGAGCCACTCAGTGGGCCAGCACCACAAGAACCCACAGAGCCAGCAGGGGTTTCTTCCACTGCCAATTGGTCACCTTCCTGGCCTGCATCAGTGTGTACCCTTGAACCAGACTGTGTGGAAAGTAATGCATTTCTGTTCACTCTTAGAGCAGTCAGCTAGCATCTGAGAGACTGCTGAAACATTCTATCAGTGTAGTATAGCTGAGAGAAGCAGATTTATTTATTTTTTTAAGCTAAATAGTGACAATGGTTCCACATGGCCTCTGAGTGCTTTTTAAGCACTAGTCTCATGCCTAAGAGAGCAAGCTTGCAAGTTGGACACCTACATGCTCACCTGCAATAATACCATTTAGAGCAGTACATACTTTGAGAGGCCAGAAATTTCTCCTAAAAAGTGCATTCAATTCCTGATTTCCTCTCCATGAGATATTATCCTTTCATAGTTGTAGTTTGGAGAATTCCAGTAGTTATATGATCTCTCAGGACATACACAGCCTCTGACGTTATTCACCCACAGCCTCTGGTCTTCTCAGGGAACTGGAAGCTTTCAGAATTTGGCAAGTTTTAGCTCCTACTATAGGTGAATAACTCAGCGATTCTGCTCCAAGTATTGAGACATCTGAAGATGTTGGTTTTGTTTTGCATGTTTTAACTTTTTACGTGGTCAGATAAGGTGATCTGACGGAATAGCATGCCTAGAAGGTCCACATCTAATCTGTTTCCTTCCTGCATACTCCACCAGTCACTTTCACTTGGCGTTTGTTTTTTGCAAGACCTTTATATTTGTTACATTTGTTATTATAGTCATGGTTGAACTACAAGAGGACGTCTCTAAGTTGCTCTGTGGTTGCAAGAAAATACTATTTAGGAAGCTTCTGGTTGGCATTCTTAATGTGTCCCTTAAATATACCTATCTTACAACTCTCAGTAGCAGGACAATGACAGTGAAATAGTGACCTGACCAGGTTGTTGTCCTTGATTAGAAATTATCAACCTCTACCTTGTTCTCTTGCTCCCTTTAGACCAGGAACTTATTTCATCAGAAAAAATATATAAGGACAAAAGTTAGAACTGATGATCAATATTTTAGACAAACTAGTAACGTTTCACCTTTGTTCATGTGCTGCTTGGGTCTTCTGGTTCCTTTTCTCATAATTGTGTCAGTTTGCCTTGTGTATCTTGACTCAGAGAGCAACATGGATTCAATCAGCAGGAATTAAAAGCTGCTTAAGAGCTGACAGTATTCCTCTCAGTGTCGAACAGACTTGACTGATGAAAGGTCATTTGTTTATTTACATGCAAATATTCACGTTTTCTACCGGAAAGTTGATGCACTGCATTACATCACAGGAAACTTATGAAATTTAACTGATTCATTTGGCAAAACGTTTTGAATACCTGTGATGAAATGTTTTTTCACACAAATGAATATATTTTTCTCAAGTACAAGTTTGCAGGGCTGAAGCTGGTACAGAACACTCATGAGTGAGAGTTGGAAGCTGTAGTAACAGGTAGAAATAAGCACCAGCTCCATTTCAGTTGTTACAATTATACCGATCATGACCTAAAAATGGCTTTCTCCATAGGAATCTATTTATTTTTGAGTAGGTAATACTTAATTTCTGTTTGCATTATTTGCCACTTCATTAATTAAGTCCTCACCTACCTGCCCCACATATGAATGAACTGATAAATTTTACTAATTAAAGTACTTAAGTCAAGACTTTATTGTTAAAGAGCTTAAGGTCAGTACAAGCAACGTATCGCATCCTTTAAAACAATGCATTTAAGAGTGTTTTAAGCAGCTTTAAGGACTCCATTGCGTAGAGATGAACTTTGAAGGCACAATGTGCATACATGTTTTTAAATCTCTTCAGCAACTGACATACTGCTTTAGGGTTTAATCGTTTTGCTGTTATCCTTGCAGACCTCTCTGTTTCCATAAGGCAGCAACTGTCAAATATTAGCCAGGATTTAGTTATTTACTTTGGCTCTTTGCATAAGGACTTACTTAAAGCTGAGACATGCTTTCTATCTTTTCTGAAAGATACATTTACTGTCAGGAAAGAATGGATTAAAATGTGTTCTTTTTACTAAAAAATGTTTGCTCCCTCCTTGCCTGTCAGTACTGCCCTCGTGATGTAGGTTGGCTCTTTAAAGAAATAGAGTTGGGAAGGGTCAGTTGGGGATTTTCTGTTGATGTTTTTTTCCTAAAACAGAGGAAGTGACAAGATTCCTCAACTAGATGATCTCTCTGAGCACTTCAATGAGAGTGTTTCATCTTTTATTATAGAAGAAGGCTACTATTTTTCTTCAGATACACTTGTGCAAATGTAGAACTTTAGAGAGTTCTGCAGCTTAAGTAGTTACAGGCTTATCTGGGGAATCACTGGCAATACCTAGAATGGAAGGTGAGACTGATTTGCTTATCCCTTTGGACATCAAAGTCTTTATTTGAGATCATTATGAAGACTAGATTTCTTCTTTCCATTTTAAAATGTGTCCATTTACTTAAACTATGCTATGATTCCCAAGATGGAAAAGACGCTCAGAATTTGTCACATATTTAAAGAGAAGGAGAAAGTTTATTAGACAAAAATATGTGGGGAAAAAAAACCACATGCTGAACACCAACTTTCTGTCACTCTTTTTAAGATCTGCATTTGGACCAGGGGGCTTTTCTCCTTGATACGTAAAGTTTGGTTGCTAGGCCTTTGGCGCCCTTTGCTTTGTGCCATGACTCCATTATATTTGAGGGAGTATACTTTGAACCAGGCAGTTCATGGAGAAAGCCCACAACTGCATCGCCTCAGGGAGCACTCGGTGACTTGCTTGGCATGGCAGTGCTCTGTAAATGATTGCCTCGGCAGGATTCAACTAGAATTATTTAAAATGCTGTCTACTGCAACTCAGTTTAGATCCAGGAGGATGTTTTCTTCTTGATACAGTTTTATTACTATATCAGTTTAATTTTTTATTATTCAGTAATAGGTTTTTTGGCTTATATTTCTTAAGCTTGTTAGGCTTGAACAGCGTAAAATCAATTTTTCTGCTAATTAAGGTGTTTTGGGGGAGCAGATAATCAAATAGTAGAGTGAATCATTAAAAGCTTGCATGCTAATATTGATGGACATTATTGGCGCAAAGAGTCCAAATCTTTATGCCAGGTACTTTCCTTCTTATATTTTTTTTTCATCAGAAGCAAAACACATTCTCTAAAAATTGAAGTTCTCTAACAGTAGAGAGGTGATCCCTTATGAACATAAAAGGAAATGCAGTGTTTAAATATCTGCAGTATTTTCTTTTCCAGCATTTAACATAACGGTAAGTGATGGGGTCTTACTTTGCTTTGAAATAGATGGAACATTCCTACTGCTGATGAAAATATAGATCATTTTATTTTGTTGTCAATTTTTGCTGGTATATTTGTACGCAAAGTGTAAAAAGTGAACAGTAACTTTTTACCAGGAAAAGTTTCTTCTCAGAAAGAGTGGTGAGGCAGTGGCACAGGCTACCCATGTAGGTCATGGAGTCACTGTCCCTGGAGGTGCTCAAGAACCATGTGGCTGTGGCACTGAGGGACATGGTTAGTGGGCATGGTAGGAATGCGGTTGGGCTAGATGTTCTTAGAGGTCTTTTCCAACTTTATTGGGCCAAAGCAAACCTTCCATCTGCTTAGACTCTTACTCTCCAGACTTTTTTTTTTAAGGAGACCACTGCTTTAAGGAATACGGGGCAGTTCCTCATACCCTTTGTGCTGACAGGAGTCGTCATTGCAGAACAAGAGCTTAGGCAGGCAGAGGGACAGAAGGAACTATGGCAGATGTAAATATGTTACCAGTACATTTCCTGAGAAAGCTTCTCCCT
>PPHD01028248.1:0-10936 GCA_002909625.1 Bambusicola thoracicus
GGGGGGGGGAGGGGGGAGAATATTGCTGTCTTTCAGAATGTCATCAAGATGAGAAGCATTGTTCATCTCTTGCCGCACACCAACCCGTGGAATACCCAGGGCTGTGCATCAGTATCAGAGTTTATGTAAACAGCAGAAAGCAATGGCTGAGGGAGAACTGTGCCTCTCTTCAGGAGCAGGCAGGGTGCATGGGTGTGGATGATGGTAAAGCAATCCTGGTGGCCTTTGTTTTTGCCTCATGGATATGTGCACCTTCTCTAGAGGTCTCCCTCTTTACAAACCCTTACAGCTGGAAAGCTTCCAACGTGGACGTTTCTGTTTTCTGTGGTCACAATGAACAATCATCCTCACAGTTTGAGCTCTTCTTGCATCTGATCTGTAGAAATTAATTGAACGTGCCATCCAAGTTTATCTGTTCCCAGAGCTCATTTCCACAAAATACAATGCTTGTGGAAAGTATTCCCTGCTTTCTGCTGGTCTCTTTCCTCCTACTTCTGTTTTTCTGGTACTGGTGTCTTCAGTTTTTCTCTACACACTCTTGTTAATATTAGAACAGATTTTTTTCCCTCGTAGCTTCTGTGCCAGTCTTCCTGTGTTTTTCTACATTCTCAGTTCTCCATCTTTTTTAGTCTAATCTTGCACATGGTGTCCTGCGTCCCTGGAACACACCTTTCCATGTTTGTGTCTCTGCAGTTTTAGTGTTCCTCAGGCAAGCTGAAACTATTTTGGGATGCAGTGTGACTGCAGAACGCTCTGCAGCTGAGTGGCCAAAATCCTCCCAGCAGGTGACAGCTCTGCCAGGGCTGTGCCCTGCCTGTGGCAGCAAGTGAGCTGCTGGAGATCCAGGATGTCCCTGGGATCCGTGTGGAATGGGGGGCACCCATACACTGTCCTTACTCATCTCTGAGCCACACGTGGAAATTGTTTTGCTCTGCTTTGGACGGAGGTAGGGAACTGGACTTCCAGGGTTTCTGCAGTCACTGGCATTCTGTGGGTTGCTCAATCTCTGGTTTATTTTTAATCTGTTTCCTAACCGTAGTGGATTTCAGTGCTTTGTTGTTGAGAAGTATGTCATTAAAGGACAGTTTTTTCTGTCTTGTTATTGGAAATATGTGCATCTTGAAGGGCCTTAGTTCAGAAGGTAGGCATTTACATCTGTCGATTGAAGTGCTCATTGTTTGTTAATGAGTAGCTATCTAGTTTATAAACATAAATAGGGAATTAATTACTATCTGCAGAACCAGATGTTGTCTCAAATATTTTAGGGAAGTCCTTTAGTTTGCATCTCTTCTAGCTTTCCAGTAACAACAGTGAATCTCCATTTATGTTAGTTAATCATTCTGTTGAGGGATTGCCATGTTTGGGACACCATTTTTTGAAGCACAGCATTGATTTCGTGTTCCTCTTGGATGATGCTGAGGTTGCTACCAAGAAAGTCCAGAGGCCATTAGTGCAAAGACCCTTGACATTTAATAGGACAGAGTTGAGAGGTTGGGGAGCTTGTGGTGAGACTGAAACCCAAAGAGCAAAGACAGAATGAAATCAATTGCACTCCAGTGTGGAATTTTCACTGAGGAAATATAATTTGTAGGAAGAGGCTACTGTGTGGGTACTTGAAAAACAGAAGCATGTTTTGATGGTGTTTTGTTTTATTTCTTTATAAAATGAAGAATATTTATTTTACCTTTCGCAGATGTCTAGAAAGCCAGGTTTCAGCTCAGTTACTCAGTTACTCTTAATTGAGTTGTAAATCTTTGATAACAGGCTGTATGTAGAGTGATGATGACGATTCCATGAAAATCACTTGTTGCATCTCTCAATCTGTTTGTACACGGATTGGTGTGTGCTGGGGGAGCTGCCATGTAAGCCAGTGGTGAGGGCTGCTAAGTGCTGTGCTGGTAACTGGCTGCTTCTGACCTGTCCTCTGCCACCAACTACAGTTGTGTAGCTGTGCATGAGGTGTTCCACTTTGTTGGAGCTTCAGTTTGAATTACTGCACCAGTGGAGTTCTGCTAGCTATCCAGTAAGCTAGCTTTGGGGACTCAGCAGCAGATTTGCTTCAGTGCAGGGTTTCCATTCTTTCCCCTAAACTCTAGAAATCTTTGATTACCTGGTGGATGCGCTAAATGCCTTGACCCCGCATCTCTTTTTTCCTTCCCAAAGACTAGGATCAGGAATGTCATTTATCTTGCCTGTAGTTTGCTTTTAGTGCAGACTGATGTATTTCATGAGGTGATGAACTGCTTTAGCTGAAGTTTTTTTCTCTCTGGTTGCTGCACTACCCTTAAAGGAGGGGAAGAACATCCTCTCTAGTTGGTTATTCTTGATTTTTCAAGTAATAAACATGCTGAATGGTAGCAGGGGACTTCGTAATTAGGCTAACTGGAGCAGGACAGATGTGGTGATACCTGAGGTGCCACAGCTACAAGCCACCTGCGTTTTTCTGTGCATCACATTTATCATGCGGATCAGACTTGTAAATTGACTGAGCACTGGCACAGGTGGCCGAGAGGGGCTGTGCTATCTCTGTCCCTTGAGATATTCAAAAGCTGCCTGGATGTGGTCCCATGCAGCTGCAGGTGGCCTGGCTCAGGCAGGGGGTGGAGCAGATGACCTCCAGAGGTCCTGGGCAACCTCAGGCTTTCTGTGATTTTGAAATTCAGAAAAATGCATGCAGAGCGATGTTTCCAGGGAGAAAATTCCTCCATTGATTTCTTTTCCTTCCTGATCCCTACTGATATGCCCTTAAATGAAAGCCCCGCTTCTACCATCTGCTGTAGCTCAAGGACTTCTGGGATGTAGCTCTGCCAGCCCTTACGCCAAAGGATTGTTGCAGAGGATGGCTTTTGTGGCTGCTGGCTGGAGAACCCTGTATGCTGAATGGCATTTTTCTGTTCCCTCACCGGTCTTGAAGTGGAGGGAAGCTGCAATGGCTTTAATAGAAAGTACTGCACAGTTAGAAGAAAATTGACTGCCCTCTGTGTTGCTTTGCTATCTGCTGGTTTATAAATTGTAATGCTTTTCATTAAAAAGGGGGAAAAAACGTAGTATCTGGTCTCTGTGGTTCCCAGATCATTAGCAGGATCAATTCTTTTTTCACTGCAGAGATCAGAGGCTACAGTCTTGCATAGCCAGACCCTCAGCTCCTGGCATCCCAAGCAAACAATGCAGAAGTAGAAGAGCTTGTGTATGGCTGCCTGAATTGCTGTGCCTGGATTTTTGTCGGGGTAGAAAATTCTTCCCTCGCTTTGGAGCCTGTGAAAAGTGAATTTGGTCCCTTCCAGGATAGGACCAGGGCAATTTCATCAGATTGAGTACTAGAAATGTTAAGTCTCTTAACTTGAGACTGACAGTGAGAAAGATTTTCAGTTGCTTCAGGAAGTTGATGATAGGATATGAAACTTTCACCTCTGAAGGAGGACTGGTAATAACTTGAAATTGTTGATATCTGAGGATGTGTGCTCTGGTGCTGAAGTGAAATAAATTGAATGTGACTCAGTCCAGTTCTAGCCCTAGCCCAGCACCGCTGCTAACATGATTTGCAACCCTTCTGGAGGTGCCAGAAGATTGTCTAAGAGCCAAGCGTGTGGAGCAGGCTGAATTTACTTCTTAGTCATGGATGTGGTTGAGTCACAAGCTTGCGTGTTCTCAGTAAACACTGTAACCGTTCTGTGGATTAATAGAGCTCAATATACAGAGGGTTGTGAGACTGTGTGTACATCATAAGATGCCGCCTTCTGCTATTATTAGTCTTAGTGTGGCTACGAGCATGCCATTTAACGTGTCACAGCTTTAACCTCTCATCCCCCACAGAATGGGGTTTACGGGGTTGTTAAAATGTGATTATAAATTGCTCTGTAATACTACATAGCACGAGGCATTCTCAGTTCTTTGCTTTCCCTCTCTAGGGTGGATACATGCGGTTTATACTCCAGTAGATTCTCTGGTGTTTGGTGGAAATATCCTGCATAGCTTTAATGTTCCCATGCAGCTTCGCATCTATGAAATTGAGGACAGAACAAGGGTAAGGACACTCGATTCTCTTTTTAACTGAACAGTTCTTTGTCACTGTGATTTGTCTCTATCTTGTGTTCCTTTCTGAGAAACTAGAGCTGGTGGGATCTCCGTGTCAGATTGATTGAGAGGTAAACATGAAATAATGAGGCTTTCAGATGCTGGCTATTTTTAGTGGCATTTACTCATCTGTTTTTCCCCTGCTTCCTACAGACACGTCCGTTCTGTATCGTCTGTTTGCCCGCTGAACTTTTTAAACACATCCCCTTTTGCACAGAAGCCTATTGCCCCCGCAGACCTTTGTGCCAGTATTTCTGGTAACCCCCTGCTGACTGTTTCTCTTTGCACACTGGCAGTGGACATCTAAGGATGGAGAGCTAATGGGACTGAGATGGTTCTGCTGTCCACAGTTGAACTGAGAAAGCTGCAGAGACGCTGCTTATGAGACAGCATCTCCTGTGCTTAGCAGGATTTTGTTCTACAGTGACTCATAATAGTGCAGAATGTCATGGGACAGAGTCTGGGTTGGGACATTAGACTGAAGGTTGTGATGTTCATCTGGGTGTAGCATTCGTCTCCTAGGAAGGGTACGACATCCTGGAGGAGGTGACCATGCAACCTCTACTCTTAGTGACTGTAAATAAGAACCAACAGTGCTGGGTACTGCAGCTGCTCAAAGGGAAGGTGCGTTGTTGTCATGAAGGATACTGGCACTGGCAACTTGAAGGGAAAAGAAATTATTGCCATTCATGTCTCTGGGGAAGATGGCAGGCAAATGCTCTTTTTCCTGGTGCAGTAGAAGAGCTGACATCTTGTTCCCATTGGACTTAGCAACCCAAAGCCACATGTTTTACTAGAGTTGGAACTGGTTAGTAGTGCTTCATGTCAGGCCTTTCTGGGGAAACTGGATGCAGCTTTGATCTCCAAAGCTTTTATAGCAGGAGGCAGATTGCCCCATTACAGTTAAGTACTTCTGTAACCTTTAGGAACCTGGCAGACAGTTAACTGAATTGCCTTTGAAAAGTCACTGGTACCTTGATCCTATGGGAAGGTTCTCAGTGTGACATTTGCCTCTTTAAAAATGTCCTATCACTGATTTTTGTGAAGGGATACTGCAACATTTGGAGATCCCAAATCAGACCTCGACTTGTTTGATTTAATTTTCTTTAAAGTCCAACGTAGTTCTTTATCATTTTCCCTTCAAGAAATACTTCAGGGTATCAAAAAAGGCCAAGGAAAGCCAACAGCCCAGAACTTCCCCAACTTCACAGTAACTATTTCAGCTCCTGTACTGTACTGTGTGAATTGGGCAGTCCTGTATCTCTGTTTGCAGACTTGTGCTTTTAGGCAGCCCTACTATAACAAAACTGTGTGTACGGGTGAAGAATACCAAGAGTTCAAGGCTGTAACAAAATATAAACCTTGCAGTTAAAGTTTGATAAGAGATGGGAACGTCAGTACTGCTACTTGGAAATAACACATACTCCCCCCTCCCAAGAAAAAAACCAACAAAAAAACAAAAGACGTGCAGGAATCTTAGAGGATAAGTGTTTTCAAAATAGAATTCTAGTGTGTTCTGCTTTATTTGCTTTGCCAATCACATTTTGTAATTCCTTAGTGCAAATAATTTTATTTGTCCAAATAATTTCATTCATGCGCAGGCTGGGATAGCAGGCTCCATACTGTAAGTAGCTCACACAGATTTGGCAGTGTGAACGTACTGCAAATGACTTTCTCATCAGTATTGATCTTTCCATTGTGTGCAGTGCAGAAGTAAATTACATGATGTGGTTGACGAAGTAATTCGCCACACTCAAATCAAAGTGTAATACAGGTGTGTTTCCCCTCTTCATTTGGCACAGAGCAATTTTATGGAGGTTTCACTGTGTTTAAACTTGCTATATAATGCTTAATCATCTTTGCTGATATTCAGAGTCATTTTTATGCTAGGTGTAGTTGTTATTGTCTTAGCAGCTAAGGCAAGAATAAATACATGGTTGAAATGGTAATGCTGATTTACAGCCTGATAAAATTGCCTGGTTTATATACTTGTCGTGCTTATTCTAGCTTAATTTCTCATATCCCTGGGAGACTTCTTAAGAGGGTTATAGCCATTCTAAAATAGTTTTAAGGAGTAATAAAAAACATGTCTATTGTTGGAAACAGCTCCTAATGCGCAGCTGAGGTAAACAAATCTTCTCCAGCCTTACAGCTTGTAGAGACTCTCACTTTGCAGTCTGGCTTTCCTAGAGGCCAATTAACAGCTAGTCAAATAGGCCAAGCTGTTTAGCTCTCTGCTAGACCAGCTTGAGTACTGCAGAGCAGGCTGCCGTGCTGAGATGCATCAGCTTGGCATAGGGGTGTTACAGCTCTGTGTTGCTGAAGAGGGAGAATGTGTCAACCTGAGTCTCAACTCGTCTAAACTTAATGCCTTTAAAAACTTTGAATGTGGAGAGGGTCAGATACACGTAAGGTGGTCACTCACAGATGGTGGTGTTTGCTACTGGTCTGGTTTTCTGGAACTTAATTAATCTGCTAACTGTAAATATCACCTTAACTTATAAATAATCACGTACTGGTTTTCAATGTTCTGATTGAAGTGATGAAATACAAATAGTGTGTAATGATCTTTATGGATATTGTGGAAGGGAAATAATTTCCTAAGGAAAATCTGTGCCTTGCTTGCTTGGAGTGTTTTGTTTTGGAGGGTGATACAAGTCTGTACGATTATTTCCCTTTGAACTGAAGAAATAGATCATCCTCCAGAGATGATTTTTCTCACTTCAGAGCAATAATTAGAGAAAATATTCAGTGGATTGTAAATTATTAATCGTGGAAGTTAGAGCTGGAAACGCCCATTGATGATGGAGTCGGTCTCCATGCTGGTGGGGGAGCTGATCCTCAGGCAGTGGCCACAGCAGATGCTACACTTTAAATTGAGTGCAGAACTTTTTTTCTCCAAAATTAGAGTTCATTTGATCATAACTCCACAGCGGTGGAAGTGTGGACGTGTAGGCGATGCAGTTCATACCCATTATAATTAATACATGTCCAAAGATGTCATAAATAATGTACTCCTCTCTACTTCTCCGCGAGGCACATTTTAAAGGATTTCTGAAGCAGAGTTAGGCTGTAGTGGCAAAAGCCACTGTAGGTCTTTGCATAGCATCTCTCGCTGTATCTGGCAGCTCATACTTCTGAAAGTTTGTGAAAGCAGAGCCTTGTCGGGCAAATAGTGAATTACAGAGGCATGGAGGGATTTGCTGTGGGTTGGAACGTTGATAGCGAAGCAATTAGGAACTCAAATTGAATATTAAAGATTGATATACATAATGGGAGCACTGCATGCATTACTGCCTTGTCTTTCACATTGAATTAACATTGGTAACAACTAAATTTGGTGAAGCTCAGAATCTGTCAACAAATGTTGAGCAATGATGTCTTTAATATTCCCAGGCATGTGGCTGAAAACCTTTTGAAGGCTGAGGGGTGGAAGGCGGCTTCCTGTTTTTTGTAAGTCAATTCTTCGCCAATTTCGTTTCCTGCAGTGCTCTCTTGGAAAAATTTGAGTTCCTTTATTAGCATATATTTTAGCATGGCTAATTTCCCCTGTGTTCTGTAATAGTGATAAGTGGCTGGGTCTCTTCTTTGTGACAAATAACTAAACCGAAGGAAAAGAAATGTTCTATTTTCAGAAGGCCCTGGGGTTAAATGTTCTCACACTTAAGGGGTGCTTGTTGGATTTTCCTTTCCTTTCCTTTTCCTTTTTTTTTTTCTTTCTTTTTTTTTCCCCCAGTATGTTTTTTGTAACAAAACAGTACAGGGAAACACTGCAGAGTTGTGGTGCTGCTGGCTGCATGACTGTAGCAACACACGGTTCAGATTTGTCAGCTGCATTTGCGTTGGATTTATGAAATCCTAACTTCTGGGAATTGCCATGTTGTGTTTAAATGTGGCATTGTGATACCTTTAGCGGGACAATGCAGTGCGTTTTCCCCTACTTTGTAAGTCTTCGGCATGCTCAAGTGGGTGCTCCTGTCACCAGGTGGATGCTCTGACTGTGCCTGCTGTGCAGAGCCAAGCCTGAGCTGCCGGATGCTGCTGATAGGGGGTCTGTTCTGACTTTGCAGGTTTTTGGGTGATGTAGGGTGGTGTTCTGTATTGTTTGGTGGTTTAAATGGGCTCTCCAAGGTGACGGTATTTCAGTGCAGTCCTGTGTTTTTATTAAAGGTGGGCAGACACCTCTTGGCTAGGTGAGCAGTTAAAATGCTTAACATGTCTTAAAGCAGTTCCTATAATCCAGTGCAGTGCATGCGTGCAGGCCTGCAAAATGCAGATTTGTGTCACCAGGAGAAAGCAGTGTGCAGTGTTAAGTACAAGTGCATGCAAGGTGCATGGCATCCGTTTTTAACAAGTCACAAAGAATCTATATATGTTGTTGCATTTTAGGAGCTTGCTAGGTTCTTCGTTGGTGCAGTGACTCCCACAAACAGCAAACGATGGGGAAAGGCTGCGGAACACAATTTTCTTCTTAATGTTGAAATAATCTCCCAAATATACAGTGTTGGAGAATAAGCTTTTCCTCTGAGAACAACAGGTCTAAGATGGAAGAAAAAGTGCACAGCTTGGCAGTCTTTTGTTACAGTCCTGCTTTCTGTTTTGTTTGTGGTAAAAGTTAACTTGCTACCAAAACATTAAGCATAAACCACAAGGCAGATTTTGACTTTTAATGTGTATTTACCAGTAATTAAGAATTTGTTCATTTGTTTAATCAAACTGTTGGGAAGATGATAATTAAAAGAGGTGCATTTCCTGCATGAGTCATTTTAGGTAATGCTGCCATTTTGATAAAAAATCATGTGATAGTGTTTGGGAAAAGAAAAAAATGCGTTTCTGTTTTAACTGTAATTCTGGTGACTGACATCTGTATGTGACCACCCTATGTTTATACTGTAGGTAAATAATGCTATGGGGGCCGCCCATCACTTCCATGATTTCACAAGAACACAAACCCTTTCCTCTCCCGCCACCCCAGGAGGATACAAATTACTGAACCAAGAAATGATGCTATCATGGCAGGCAGGCAGGCAGGCCCTCATTTTGTATGCTGAAGGCGTACGGCTCACGCGGCTCCCACCCTCCCTCCCCTCCCCCTGCACACTGTTTGTGCTCTTGATAACATGAGGAGAATGATGACTGGCCCTTGTGCTGCAAACTTCCCTTCCCCATGGACTGACAGTCTCGCTCTTGCTTTCAGGTGCATGCCAAATTCCGTTATCCTTTCTACTATGAAATGTGCTGGTATGTTCTGGAGAGATACGTGTCCTGTGTGACCCAGCGCTGCCACCTCAGCAAAGAGTACCAGAAAGAATCAATGTTAATTGGTGAGTGAATCCTTTGACTGCGTGTTCAAACCGATGCTAGCACCCTAGGCTACTTACTGCTTTGTTTTCTGCAGAGAAGGTAATAAATTAAATTGGAGAATTGTAGAAATTCTAACAAACTGTTTGTTTTGAGGTGGGGAGGTTTTGACTCTTAAGCATTTTCCTGAAGCACCAACTTACTCTGGTATTTATTGAGCATTCCTAAGCAAGCGGATCCCAGGAAAATAATTTTTGGATGCATTTATTTCTTGGTTTCAGTACTGTTTGTGTTGAGATGATCTGCCGAACAGTTGAGGATTTACTGCTGTGTTTGGCACAGTACCTTAGTAGCCAGAAATGCATGCATTGCAAATGTGCTCTGGTAGGATGGATATTCAGTCCTTTTATAGTGTGTCTCCTCTACAGAAGGCAGTTCGGTCACTAAACCTGGGCTCTTTCTCTTTTCTTTAATCTTTACTTTAATTCTCTCTGTTTGGTGGCTGACTTCTAGCTGCAGAGAGAAACAAAACCAAGCATACACCTACACAAATCTACATGATCTATAACCTAAGTACAGGGAGATCACAGAAACCTTTAAATCAACAGCTGAAAATAGACCACAGCAGAGATGGATGGGGGTGCCTGGGGCAGGAAGACATTGCCTTGGTACTGGTGTGAGCTTTGCATCACTGTGGTGCAATTCCAGTTGTTGCTTTTGTGAACTACCTTCTGAACTACCCTTTTTTCCTACTTGCTTCTACTGGAACGAGCCTGTGGACCTTGTTACCTCCCTGCTTTTCAGCAAAGAATTGCTGGACGTAGCGCAGACACCAGCTAAATCTCAACCAATACATACTAAGTGTGGGGGAGGACTAAAGTATTTCTCTGTTTTCCACTCTGCGATGCACATTGGAGGGAACCTGGACTGTGTGGAAGTGTAAGAGGGAAATGACCACGGGACAGCATAATTCTAGGTAGAAACTGTTGCCAAAGGTATGGACGGGGGGACCTAAAAGTCTGTGTGAACCAGCCTGAGGAATTTCTTGGGGTCCCTAGCAATCTGAGTGCTGTACATTTTGCGTCTTTGCTTTTTGAGACCCTGATCAGAAGGGGCAGTAAAGCAGGAACTCCACGTGGAAGAATTTTTGTATAACATCATCTTAGAACAAAGGGCAAATTAGCCTCTTGGATTAGCAATGTTAAAAAAAGATGATGACAAAACTCTGGTAACTGCATTCCTTAGGAAATAAAGAACCAACCTCCTGTTGCCAAAACCATTGGCACAGAAAGAGGCTCTTCCTGTTGGCAAGGTGGGGGTGCCAGATCACTGAGGTGTGATTTCAGAACAAATTAGATACGGAGAGTGGATGGTTCAGGATATTGAGATGGGACCTTTTCCAGCTAAATCACCAGTGTGAATTCAAGCCCAGCTCAGTAATTACCGATAATGGTTTGGTGATCCCCGTGAAATGTGTCTCCATCCAGTTACTGGCTGGGAGATATTCCAATCATATAAAAGCTCACTGGGAACCATAGGTGTCCAGTGTCTGGATGGAAAA